>JAYMSV010001531.1:0-12644 GCA_036897745.1 Erodium moschatum | reverse complement strand
CTGGTTCGGAGCCGCCGTGGTTGAGGGGGAGACATAGCATGCCGCCTTAGCCGTAGTGGTGGAGGAGAAGCGCCAGCCTGAAACCCTAGTCGTCCCCAGTCCCGGGCCCCGAGGACAAACCCAGGCCGAGGGAGGTGGAGGCGAGGCCCAAGACGGCCGCCGATGCCCTGCAGCTCTCGGGCCACCAGACAGAGGACCCAGAGCAAGGTCATGGGTCGACCGAGCGTCCGACATTGTCTTAGAAAGAAGGAAAGTGTTACAAAATTTAGTATTCTTTGAAGTCTTATTTTCTATAATTATTAAAAATGATATATATTTTTAAAATTTTGTTAGTTTCAATTGACCATAGAAGTCGAAGGGTTTACGAGAAATTCAATTCATCATGGTAATTAAAATAATAAAATTGTTAGAACACTAAAAATAGAAATTGACCGGTCAGAGAGTCACGGAAAAGAAACAACAAAATCTCCGTTGACCAGAAAAGAAAGAAATAAAAAAAACAAAAACATCACTCTCACTCTCATTCTTCTTCTTCGTCATCATCTTCACAATTACCTTCGGAGCAAGGCACGCGCTTTAGTCCTCTACTGGTAAAACCAGATTTCTATACCAGATTCGAGAGCTTCACTGTACAATTCTTGTTGGCTTGTTCGCAAATTGAAGTCACAGCTCAGACAGAGAGGCTTCGATCGGAGATTTTCATTTTGGGGAGTAAGCACCTCCGACGGATGAATTCTCTGAAAAGATTCAAGGGTTTAGGGCATAAAAAGCGCGTTGATGGCAGAGACCGAGCATCGCCTCCTCCTTTGGTTCGATTGGACGAGCTTGGTCAGGCTGCTCAGGTATATACTTACGATATGCTTTGGTTTTCTGTTTGGTTGCTGAGAAAATCGAAGAGAACGAGCGGAAAAAACTAAACAAACTGTTACTGTGCCCTCCATCAATTTTTAGCTGCTCCAACTCCTATTGACTGATTCTAATGAAGAAATCAGCAGTAGATTTTAGGTATTGTGTGATGTTATATTTGGAATCAGGACTTGGTTGTGGATCTGGAAAATACATAGCCTGAACTCTGTTGATTGAGAAAAGATTAATGCTGCTTGCAAGTTGCAAAGCTATTTTAGCTGACTTTAAATTGAATCAGTAAGTTTCAAGCTCGAAGATTTTGGTTCATGTTGATCCCAGAATCAGCTGTATTAGTTGTTTAGAGCCCTTATCTTGGTACCATAGTACCATTCCAGTTATTTGAATCTTTATTAAGTGTTCATGGTTGATGCTTCTGTAACTGCACTTGTTTAAGTGGCTAGCTGTTAAATAATGATTTGCAAAACTTGTTTATCATGATATAGTGGCTTTGATTTTTGTAGGACATGGAAGATATGAGAGCTTGTTATGATAGCTTGCTTTCTGCAGCTGCTGCAACCATGAACAGTGCTTATGGTACTAGTGAATTTTACTTTATTCCAAATATATCTGTGTATTGCCAAACTTAGAATGTAAAATATTTAGCTGTTTGTTTTGAGGGAGGTATCATTACTACTACCAAATATAAGAAAGAACGGTGGCAACAATAATCGCCATTAATGTTGATGTAAAATAGTGGCGTGTTCTTAGAGTTGATGATTGTGCGTCCTTTTGAGGAAATCTGAAATCTTTTCATCTCCTTATTTTTTAGAATTCTCGGAGTCATTGCGGGAGATGGGGGCTTGCCTTCTTGAGAAAACTGCACTGAATGATGATGAAGAAAGTGGTAGGTGAATAATTTTTTATTGAGTAAGTTGACTTCAATTAGTGTTGATATTTAAGCAGTAAGAGATGCCACAGTGGGCGGCGATTCGGGGGCTCAAAGCGCTCGGCGATTACGTCGGCGGTAAAGTCTTAGCCATTGGAAGTCGCCAAAGGCTCGGCGATAACGAGACGTTTGACCCCAAACGGCTAGTCGTCGGGCCTCTCTTGCGTTGCCACGTGTTCCCCCACTGTGGCTATTAGCCAAGCAGGGGCTAATTGCACTGTGAGCCGGTTTCAATTAGCCCGGCTAATTGAGGAGAGAGAAACTGGAAATTTGCAATTAGCCTTTGGTTACTAGCCAAGCAAAGGCTAATGCACTGTGGATGCTCTAAGGTATACTTACTCAACAATTTGGGATTATTAATCACTAGTGGAATTTGAATACTGAAATCTGTTTCTTAGACTCGGTTCCATGTTAATGTTATGCTTCTCTTGAGGTAAAGAAACGAGGACTAAGTCGTTTTCATTCTTGTGCAGGCAGAGTTTTGCTGATGTTGGGGAAAGTGCAATTCGAACTTCAAAAACTTGTTGATGGCTATGTGAGTCATTGTTACCAGGGATAATTGCAAAAAAGTACCCTAAGTTCACTTTTTGCAACTTGTAACCCTCTTCTTTGATAATTGCAAAAAAGTGCACTGAACCTGTCTTCTTGTTATTTGGATTTTTTTACTTGTTATTCTTTAAGTCTAAATCGTAAGGGCAAAGTTATCATTTTTATACAAATTGCAACAAAAGACAAGTTCGTACTTCTGTTTTTTTGCAATTTACAAAGAAGAGGGTTACAAGTTATAAAAAATGAACACCTCATGGTACTTCTTTGCAATTATCCCTTGTTACTATGTGTATAATATTGCATGACCTATATTTTTAATCTTTTCTTTACCCTTGGTGTTACTCATTGCTCTGCATATGCCAGCGTTCACACATATCACAGACAATCACATATCCATCAGAGTCTCTTCTTAATCAACTTCAAACAGTCGAGGTTTGTTTCTGTGACTTATTGGATGTATCTTTAATCTTGTTTTTATAAGAAAACGTATTGTCAACTCTATATATTTATTTTCTTTATCGGGATATGAATTTTTAGATTCGTCAAACTAGAAAATCAATCTATCTTCAGATTTGTTGAATTTGTGATTCAATTATTGCTGAAGTTAAATCCAATGACATTTCTTCTTTCATGTTAATGTAGGAGATGAAGGGGCAATGTGATGACAAGAGGTTCAGGATTTTTCTTTTCTATGTATTCTCTTGTATATTATAGGGTTAATTACACCTAGCTACACCTAAGTTTATATTTTTTTACCTAGCTACACCTAAATTCACAATTTGTTTTGCTGCTACATCGGGTTAAAAAAAATCAGATAGCTCTTTTTTTGCCAAATGACAAAAAATGACCTTGACCCTAATAAAAAAATGCCATTTTTTTTGTCTTTTTAATAGTTTTATCTATTAAAGAGTCTTTTCACATCTACTCAATCATTTTTTACATGTTATCAAAATGTTTTGGGTAATTATGGAGTTTTTTTTCAGATTAGGGTCAAGGGCATTTCGTCATTTTTTTTTTGCAAAAAGGAGCTATGTGATTTTTTTTAAACACGGGGTAGGTGCAAAACGAATTTTAAATTTAGGTGAAAAACGTGTAAACTTAAGTGTAGTTAGGTGTAATTAACCCTATATTATACACCTCTTGAGATGGATGTCTTTACATTTGTGTACATATGATCTGCAGAGAGGTGTGTGAATACATGATCAAAAGACAAAAAGAAAAAGGGAGGTCAAAAAATGTGAAAGAGGAGACATTTACCAAACAGCAGATTCGTGCAGCTCATGAAGAATACGATAATGAAGCCACTTTATTTGTTTTCCGTATGAAATCTTTGAAGCAAGGACAGTCCCGAAGTCTTCTTACACAGGCTGCTCGTCACCATGCTGCTCAGGTTTTCGGTTTTCCAATTTCTTGATCCGCCTAATCAAATGTATTTTTTAAGAACAATCATTTACATTTATTTTTCTTATTGGGAACAGTTGAGTTTTTTCAAGAAAGCTCTTAAGTCTCTTGAGGCAGTAGAGCCACATGTGAAATGGGTCACTGAACAACAACACATTGAGTACCGCTTCAGTGGATTGGACGATGACTTTAGTAATAGTGAGGAGGAGGATGATGAAGAAGACGAAAGTGGTACTCATGATGATGGTGAATTGAGTTTTGACTATGGCCAAAGTGACCGGGAGCACAATGTGGTTTCTGCAACACGAAACTCTATGGAGGTGATAATTACTGTCAAATATTGGTCTATCATCATTCTCTAAAGGGAAAATCTCACTTAGCAACTTTTAAGTATGCACCTTTCTCAATCAACCACCCATAAGTTTAAAAAGTCTTTTTACAACCCCCTTAAGTTTTTTATTCTTGATTTACCCAAATTCCGTCAACTTTTGGGTGTGAAATGATGGAAATACTCCCATGTAAAAGAAACAAGGATATTTTCGTCATTTCACACCCAAAAGTTGGTGGCATTGGGGTAAATTGAGAATAAAGAAACTTAGGGGGTTGTAAAAAATTTTTTAAACTTAAGGGTAGTTGATTGAGAAAGGTGCATACTTAAAGGTAACTGAGTAAGATTACCCTTCTCTAAATGGCAGTTTGGCAAATTATAACTAACATGCATGCATATATGCTCGTGCGTAAATGTTATTAGATACTTATATGCATTTTGCATATACTAAAGGTTATTGTGATAACAAAATGCTCATATAAACTCTTGCCAGCTTGAGAATGTAACACGGTAATGCTGGAGGCATTTTGCACGCAAGTTGTTTTGCACCAGATATAAGCAATCAAGATAAGCATTTGAATCAGGAAGTGTTGTACACAAGTCTATGCATTTTGTGCACAACACATTAGTTAAACTAGACAATTTAAATCCTGGAGTGTTTTACTGGGTACTGTTTTGGACACAGATTATGCTTTTGGCCTGAAGATCATAATGCATTTCCGTATCTTTTTTTGTTTGTTACTGAATTGTATCTCATGCTATGTAGTTGGATCAGGCGGACATTACATTTCCCCAAGTTCCAACAGTGGAAGCTGCAAAGGTACGAAATTAATATCTTGATGCAAATATATGGCTATAATTTTTAAATTTGGGCCTTTAATTTTGTGAAGATTATGGGGATAATTGCTAAAAAGTACCCCTGAGGTATTCACTTTCTGCAAATCGTAGCCCTCTTCTTTGATAATTGCAAAAATGCTCTGAACTTGTCTTTTTGTTGCACTTGTCTAAATTTGTATAAAATGATGATTTTACCCTTACACTTTAGATTTGAAAAATAATAAGTAAAAACGAAAAATCCAAATTTTCACATCCCTTAAGTTTCTTACTCTTTGTACCGTACAAAGAGTAAGAAATTGAAGGGATAAGAAATTTTTTTTCCAACAAAAAGACAAAGTTCAGGGTACTTTTTTGCGGTTATCCCAAGATTATATATCAAATAGCACATGGATTCATGTTCAAGGGTTGTTTCTCCTATGGAACTTCTGATAATTTCAACCTTCATTTTTTTACATAAAAATATGATTATTTTTCTTCGTATTTGCAGGTAGATGTACAAAGAGGTTACAGAGACCCCGTCTCTAATAAAATTATGAAACTGAGCATGTCAGCTCCATTATTCGCTCAAAAGAATCCTGGTCCTGCTGAAAGAGCAAGAGAGGTTCCACTAACTAGTAGTAGATTCCACACATATGTGCTACCAACACCTGTAGGTTCAAAGAGTTCAGCACCATCTTCACGTTCAAGTACTCAACCTCTTCAGAAACAACCAACAAGTGTGTCCTTGGAGCCAAAGAAACATGAAAAGGATGAGAAGCTCTCCAGACCTACTGTTCTAAATACAAAGCCAGTTCTCAAAGAGAGCCATAATAGTTCTGCTTCTGAGAGACTGTTGTTTTCACGGCTTGACCGACAAAGACAATCTTTTTCTGGCCCAATATCAAGTAAAGTTGGGCCTAGTCGGCCTTTCTCCAGTGAATATCTCCAATTGTTTTCTGGGCCTCTTCTTCGGAACCCAGTCTCTAAATCACCATCTCCTCCCAAAGTGTCTCCTACTTTCGTGTCCTCTCCCAAAATCAGTGAGCTGCATGAGCTTCCTAGGCCTCCTCCAGCCAGTTCAACCTCTAAGTCTCCTAGGGGATTAACGGGTTATTCAGCACCCTTGATATCCAGAGCCCCAGAGCATTCTGCTACAAATAAATCTGTAGTGTCGAATGCTGCATCTCCATTGCCTAAACCACCTCATGATCTCCCTCGTAGTTTCTCCATACCCTCAAGAGGTGGTAGAGTGAGTTCAGACATGCTTGAAGATGTTTCTTCACCCGCCCTTACACCAATACGCTTACAACATCCAGCCATTGATTGATTCTGGCTACAGCAAGTACAGGTAACTTAGGAAGCCATTGCTTTAGTTCCTCTTAGGGATAGTTGCAAAAAGTATCATGAGGTATTCAATTTTTGCAATTTGCAGCCCTCTTCTTTGAAAATTGCAAAGTAGCATCCTGAACTTGTCTTTTTTTTGCAATTTGTTTAAAGTAATGATTTTACCCTTACAATTTAGATTTAAAAAATAATAAGTGAAAACAAAAATTCCAAATTTTCTTCCCATACAGCTTTGGTTACCTATACAGAAGTAGTACAGCTTTGGTTACTATCAATGAAGATTGTAAAACTACAAAAGTTAGGACAATTAAGCTTACCCCAACCCAAAAGATTAAGCTATTAGGTGGAGGGCCCAGTATATGAAGAGGTCACTTAATCCACACGCTTCATATGTGGGACAACTTCAACAGGAATATATAGAACATATATCTTAGAACATATCCTAAATACAATAGACAGAAAACCACTAATTAAGTACTATGTGCTTGTCAAATATAGCTGTTGTTCTATCCCATATCTTTCCATCAATGGAGATGTACTGGAGTTTATTTGTCTGCAAGTGTTTTACATACACCGATGCATGCAGGTACATATCCAGGAAGAGTTTTCTTCCAAGTTGGAGTTCCAGGGCCGAGGCTCTTTTGCCTTCTACTATAGTGAAAGTGTGATGGTGAGAAGAGGATGAAATATAGGTCCAGATCCTTGTACATATATCCTTTTATTCATTCTGTTTAGGGATAATTGCAAAAAAGTATCCCAAGGTATTCACTTTTTGCAACTTGTAGCCTTCGTCTTTGATAACTGCAAAACAAAGTGTCATGAACTTGTCTTTTTGTTGCACTTTGTATAAATTTGTTTCAAAATAACGATTTTACCCTTGAAAATTTAAACTTAAAAATATTAATTAAAGAACAAAAAATCCAAATTTTCGTATCCCTTAAATTTCTTACTCTTTGTACGATACAAAGAGGAAGAAAACCAAGGGATGCGAAAATTTGGATTTTTTGTTCTTTATTTATTATCTTTTGAATGTAATTTTTTTTATCAGAGAGAAAACAATGCAAAGGACAAGTTCAGGGTATTTTTTTGCAATTAACAAAGAAGAGGGCTACAAGTTGCAAACAATGAGTACCTCGACATACTCTTTGGCAATTATCCCTTCTGTTTATCTTAGCCTTGTCATCTGAGCCAGCTATTGTATCCCATAATTTTGTGGAGTTTTGTATTTGTCTATTCAATTAACAGTCAAAGTTCGACCAGTTATTGTTTACATCTTCTTTTTATGTTTCAACCATCAGCATTAGCATGCATTTTCAACGAAGCCACTAATGTGGATTTTTATTGCAGTATGCAACACATAATGTGCATACAGATTTTCTTATACATACTGAGTTTCAACAGATGTTCTCTCAATCAAAACAGGTCTTTTGCACTCTCACACTCAAGACATCTCTGCTTTCGGATCTGTTATTATCGTCGTCACTGCGAATCCTGCAAGAAAATAGAAACAGGTAGTGAGTGACTTCACAGTACTTAGTCAGAAAAAATAGGAGTGAGGTTCTTACTTCCAGAACTATTTCCAGCCACAGTCCCTGCAAGATAGTTGTCTGATACGTTCCTGAGGATCATCAAATCAATTCAAAATTACTATCAGATGTTGAAATGTTGTAAACCCAATCTATGTATTTATATACATTTTTTTACTACGATATATTATTTATTATAGGGATTGTAAAAAATTACACCGAGGTATTCACTTTGTGCAACTTGTAGATCTCTTCTTTGGAAATCGTAAAAAAGAATTATAAACTTGTCCTTTTGTTGTAATTTGTATAAAATGATGATTTTACCCTCATAATTTAAATTTTAAAAGTAATAGGTAAAAATCCAAATATTCATATCCCTTAATTTTCTTCTTTTATTGTACAGTAGAAAGAGCAAAAATTTAATGGATATGAAAATTTAGATTTTTCTCTTTAATTATTATTTCGAAATTAAAATTTGAAGGGTAAAAATCGTCATTTTGAAACAAATTTATATAGAATTTAATAGTTATCAAAGAAGGGTTATACAAATTACGAAAATTGAATATGTTCTTTGCTATTATCCCTTTATTATGTAATAATAGCATATACTCACACAATCCTCAGGTTGCCAAAACCAATAAGCAGGATGATTTCTCTTGGTATATTGCCTGTTAGCTTGTTACTGTTCAACCTCCTGCAAATAATTTTAATGATTAAGCATATCTTATCATTTTTAATTAATCAAGAACATTATAAATAAATTAATGATAAAATATTATATACTTACAAAAAATTCAAGGAAGTCAAGTTGGCCAAAGATTGTGGGATTGAGCCTGAAAAATAATTATTGTAGAGGTCCAAGCTGACCAATTTTGTTAAGCCACCAAATTCTGGTGGAATTGACCCACTTAGCTTATTACCAAACACCTCCCTGCAAGTGCAATCACTCAATTTAATCATGATTAGAATCAACCCAAATCAGAAAAATAATTAAGAAAACATAAAAAAGAATTGTCTTACAGATATTGAAGATTGGTCAATCCAGCAAGCTCAGGAACTAAAGGTCCTGATAGTTGAGCATCACCCAAGTCCCTTAACAATTACAAACAAAAATGTTGGTTCAACATCATTAATCTATTGTAGGAGTAGAATTATAAACGAGTCGAGTCTTTAACGAACTGGTCGAGCTTGATCGAGTTTGGGTTGTAAGTAAGAAAAATTACACTCTAGTGACACTGTTATTGCTGTTGCAAGTGATGTGAAGCCAAGTGCATGGGTTGACGAGTGTTGGATCCCAGCTGCTCAGTACATTGTTTGGATCCACCAATTGGGATTTCCATGCAGATAGAGCATCCCCTGTTTATCATTTTTATTACCCAAAAATTAAATATAATAGTAAAATGACTATCTCCGTGTATTCACCTTTTACAAGTCGTAGTCCTCTTCTTTGATAATTGTAAAAAGAAATGCTCCGAACTTGCAGCTTTGTTGCCTTTTGTATAAAAACTAAAAGAATTTAGCATTTTCATCTCCCTTAAATTTCCAGTTTTTTTTGTATGTATTAAAAAAAAGAAAAATTAATAGAGGAGAAAATTCTGGGTTTTATGTTTTTTTTTTTAACTTATGATTTTTAAAATTTCAAGGGTACAATCGTCATTTGAATAAAGCTACACAGAATACAATAAAAAGACAAGTTCGTCGCATTTTTTTTTATGATTATCAAAGAAGAAGACTACAACTCATAAAAAGTGAATACCTCACGATCAGTTTTACGATTATCTTGTATGTATTGGGGTGAAATTGAAACTTGATACCTTCTGAATTGCCATGGATAGTAATCGAAACTGAGACTGCAAGAAGCAACACAAGAAGATGTTGAGACTTCATTGTTACAGAGCAAAGAAGATATAAGAAGCAATATAAGTGCTTATCTCCAACTCTAAGTGGCTTCTTTGCTATGGTTAATTCATATATATATCAAAGGGCCATAGAATTGGGTTTGACTGAGGAAGCTATGACCACATTGAAAAGTCAGCATTTTGCTTGCCGGATTTCCTTGGTCTCACCATGTTGTTTGAATATTGAGAAGTTCAAAACTTGGGTCAACATATGCTCTAGTTATTTTAGTTTTTTTTTCCTCATATAGAAACAACTCATTTGGGACCCCCAATAAGTTGACGTTTAGGTGATTAGAACTCATCAAAGATTGAGGGCTAGAAAAAAAGAAGAGGGATAACTATTTTTTTTGAAAAGGCAAATTTTCTATTTATTGATGGATACCTCAAGAACCTGAGGTAGATTCTAGAGGCAGAGGGACTGAGTCCCTCTCAACAAAACAACAGAGATCATGTCTGATATAAAGAACAAAGACCTGTGAACAGAAAATACCCAAGCTAAAACCGGCCTAAAGTTCTAGCCTACACACAACGAGAACTATAAAACCAGATCCCCACAGCAAAACAAAACAACAGAACCAAAACAGCCCTACACATACAAACAAGACTAAAGAAAATCAACATCCAACCCCATTACTAACCAAGGCCCTAGAAGCTGATCTTCTCTTCCTATTGCAAAACTGAGGAACTGATAACCAAGATTGGAACGAGAAGGAGTAAAATCTCTTGAATTGAGACCATTCAAGAGCATAAGAGTTATGTTGAATGGAAAGAAGAATCTCTGTAGATGTGAGAAACACTTGCTGAAACACCAATCTGTCTCTAGCAAGCCAAATTTCCCATAAAGTGAGAGAAAATAAATTCCTCCAGAGCTCGCTCCTTCTGCAAAGCCCCTCTCAAGAGATAAGGATACTAGTGATCTCCCCAGGCACGCACCAAGAGACCCCCCACCATTGCAATACCAACGACCAAATTCTCCAAGACTTTTTGCAAACAATGAATAGATGGAAGGAATCTTCAAAACTCAACCTACAGAAAGGGCAAAAGGAATCATTGATCGAAATAGGGACCCCTCTAGCTTCTAGGAAGGATTTTGTTGGCACTGCTCCCACACAAGCCAGCCATGAAAAGGCTGCTATCTTAGGAGGCAAAAGTGGATGCCACAAACTAGAACTCCAAGAACAATCATCCCGAGATTCAAAGAGGTTGTTGTAAATAATTTTGACTTTGAATCCAGCTTGATCGCCTAACCAAACCACTCTGTCCTGACAATTGTGAATGCTGAAATTGTTGAGTAAATCCCCCAATTCTCTGAAATCTCCCCATTCCCAATCTCTGATCTCCCTTCTGAATTGAAGGATCCAGTCTTGATTGGACCAAAATTGAGAGACCCTTTGATTCTGTTGCAAATTGAGCAGAAAGAGTCTTTGATATTTTAAACTTTAGAGGAGTATCAACTAACCATAAATCCTCCCAAAACTTGATCCTTTCCCCATTACCCAGATGCCACTCCAAGCCTGAAGAGCCAAAGGAACCACATAATTTTTCCTCAGCCAACAAAGAGCTAAAGTGTGCAATAAAACTATTGTTATCAGTAAGAGTAATATTGGAAAGATCCCAATCAGAAAGATCCCACTCAAGCTTGTCACAAATCGCCCTTTTCCACAAAGAATCAGCTTCAAAGGCAAATCTCCACCACCATTTTGCTAACAAGGCAGCATTCATCACTTTTAAACTTTTGATACCCAAACCCCCTTGGCCCTTTGGTCTGCAGATGAGATCCCAATTGATCTTATGAAGAGCTTTTCTAGTAACCTTCCCATTCCACAAGAACCTCCTCATCCATTTTTCCATTTCCTGAATGACTCCTACTGGAGCTTTAAATAAAGACATATGATATAATGGCAAGGCCCCAAGGGTAGATTTGATAAGTGTGATCCTCCCACCAAAAGAAAGAAGATTGGATTGCCATAGATTCAACTTGCTCTTAAACTTTATGATGACAGGTTTCCAGGTTTTCAATTTCCTAGGATTAGCTCCCAGCTGAAATCCCAAGTACTCCATAGGCAAGTGAGTGATTCCTGCTCCCAATATTGAAGCAACCTGATCCCCAGTCATAGAATTAGCATTCAGCAGAATTGCTTTTGATTTGTTGAAATTGACCTTTAAGCCAATAGCATCTTGAAAGGCCAACAATGTGTGTTTTAAATTAACCAAGCCAGTGGGAGAAGCCTTGATACATAGAAGTGTATCATCTGCAAACTGCAGATGAGTAATATAGGGGCCAAGTTGACCAGCTGCAATGCCTTGAAACATCTCAAGATCTTGTCCTTTGGCCAGTAATTGGTGAAGACCTTCTGCCACCAGAGTAAATAATAGAGGAGATAGAGAACATCCTTGCCTCAAACCTCTTGACATGATAAAATCTTGTGATGGAGAGCCATTTATCAAAACTGAAACCCAAGCTCTAATACAACTGTTCATCCACATTTTCCATTTCAATCCAAATCCCATAAAAGATAGCATTTTGATCAAATATTCCCAATCCACATGATCATATGCTTTTTCAAAATCAACTTTAAACAATATCACCTCTTCCTTTGTTCTTTTGACAGTATCCAATAGTTCAGAAGCAAGAAGAATCCCATCTAAAATCTGTCTCCCAGGGACCCTTGTTTTCAGTTTTTGTAGCTGTCGAGATTTTGGGCGATCCTCGTAAGTCTGGTTGGTGGATATCGGCGAAGGTCGGGGTATTCCTTTATTTTCTTTCCAGCATTTCGCTTTTGTTCTGGGGCCTTTTGTAGGAATTTGGTTTTATTGGTTTGTGGCTCTTATCCCAGGAATTTGGTTCGTCAAAAAAAATGTGTAGGTCTACAGTTTATATATATATATAGTGGAACAATCAGGTGCGAACCCACTGTTACGGTGCGGGCGTGCGAACTCGCAGAAATAGTGTACACGGTTTGAGCAAATAGCTGCTCCGGTGTGAGATG
>JAYMSV010001530.1:0-12647 GCA_036897745.1 Erodium moschatum | reverse complement strand
TTCGGGGTAAGCACTCGTTAAACGCGTATACTTAAGGGTAGACATTCGTAGTTTTCCCTTTTTAGAATTCATATCTGCAGAACTCCATATTTGTAATTTCACAAACAGTTCTAAATCCCTCAGCCCCAACCCCAATCCAAACCCCAAATACCACAAACAACCCTAAATTTCTGCTCCAGATCCATCGGTAGATCACAGACCAGATGAAAATCAAACAAAAGTGAGTCGAAACCGTTCCAGATCCGTGTCCCTCAACTCATGTTCTACCGAGAACGCAGACCACGGCGAGGCTCGAGAACAGATCTGATTCGGGTGGTGAAGGGAGTGAACGGAGGCGACGAGTTCTGGACGGCGGTCGTCTCTGCGAGGATGCTAAGAACTGGACCGGTAGGGCGGCGGCGCGACCCCGTGAGCATCTATTCCCGTCACGATTCCGTAGATCTGGAGATGGGATAAGGATGAGGAGGAGGAGGAGACGAGGCTCTCGCTGTCGTGAATGGTAAATACCCGAGTGGAGCTGCGAATATGGAGGAGGAGGAGACGAGCTCTCGCTGCCGTTTTGTTTTTGTTTGTTGAATTTTTGTGTGAACGTGGAGCTACGAATGTGGAGTTGCTGTTTTGTATTTTAATTTTTTGTTTTTTGATTTTTATAATTCATAATTTATTTAATTATCTTCAATTATTTAATTATTTTTATCATACAAATTTTATATTTATTTCAATTTTTATTTATCATTGAATAAAGGTTAAATGGTAATTTGGGTATCTAAGGGTATTTTGGGTATTTTAGAAAAAATTAACAGAATATGGATGGAAAAATGGACGGAATGGGCTTTTAGTTACGAAATGTAACTTTAAGGTATGCATCTGTTAACTTTAAACTTCAGGGTATCCATCAGTGTTTTGGCCAAACTTCAGGATGGTTATTATCAGTAATTTTCCCTAAATTTTTTATTGAATCAATTAATAGTAGTATACTCCTTGTGACCCAAACACAGGAGTCTGACTTTATAAAATACATATATTGATTTTCAAATTATTGTCCTTGGTTCAAGTTATTTACAACCATTAGGATATCACGTGAAGAACACGAGATTATGTCTGGAGTCTAGAAATATGAGCAATGACTGGTAATCCTTAATCTTTGCTGAAAAGTAAATAATGGATAGCATAAAATTGGCATTTGGGGTTATGATATTAGGCGCAAGCTTTTTATAGCGTGATCGTCGATCTGTTTTGAAAATATGGATCTTTCAAGTGTAACAATCTACTTGGCAAATCAAAAAAAGTAGAGACGCATGTTCATTTCTATCAGTTAGTAAATAAATCCAACCCACACCATGTCAGTGGAAGAACTGAGTAAAGCAAATGCATTCAACGACATGAACCTCGGTTGAGGATCATTAGCTGCAGAAAGGTAAGCTGGGTGGATCTGTTGGGAGCTTCTATAGCGCTACAATAGTATCCACTCTTCTCTCAGAGTCATTGCAAGACTCCTCGGCCTCAGTATTCTTCAAAGCCCTCACATTTCTAATCTTCAAAAGAAGAAATTCATAGATTCTCCAGCAAATCTATGGACTCTGAAGACAGGAATCGGCAACAGCAAAATTTGGACTTGGATGATGGTGATCAGAGTCTGGGTTACTCTCAATCCTCTACTCAACTAAAAGAGAAGCTCAGGCAAATACATGGTAACAATATATCTTTCAGCAAAGACCAGCCTTTCTTCCACAAGCAAAATGGAGTCTGGAGAAAATATAGGCAACTCGGGTCTCAAGCTGAGGATAGACATCAACAATCTTCATCTATGGGGTTCCCACCTCCTGGTTTTGAAGATGTTCTGCCGGCACAGGCGATCAACAAAAGGAAGAGAAAGCTACCCCATCAGATTCAAAGACCTGAGTAATTTGACAAGACTCAACACTCCATGGATCAAAGATCTGAAACACATAGAGGAAAAGAGGAGGAATGGAGACTTTATCCTGCTTTCATATACAATATCCCTCCTAACTCATCAAATGGATGGCTCTATCAAAACTTCGAGCATCTTCACGGTTTCCAAAAGGCTTTAACTGCAAGAAGACCAAATGCAAAAGATAAATGGTATGGATTCATATACTTTCAGACACAAAGGAACCTCTTGGATGCGATTCACTATATCAGTGGTAGAACAATCTCTGGGCTCAAATTGTTTGCCACTGAGGCTTTGGATAGAAGAAGAAAGTTTCAGGGTGATGAGTTTCAAAGATCAGGACTAAATCCATCCTTGCATCAAAGAAGGAAATCCATTGAGTCAGATACACTTCTCCCTTACGATGATTTCCTTAATAGGGTCTCCATTGTAACAAATCTTTGCAAAATGTTGCAGAGAGCACATCTTGCAATCACCCATCTTAATATCTCAGTTGAAGGAATGATGAATGAAATTGCTCTTCAGGGTGTTTATGAGGTGCAGATTAAATCTTTGGGAAATAGAGCTTTTCTTATTTATTGCCCTGATGAGGAGTTTGATAAAGAAATGATGATAGATGGTGGAAGTTGGCTACAGAGCTGGGTAACGTTCATCCCTAATTTTGAAAAATTATTCCACAATGGAGGAAGATTCACTGGATAGCTGTTAGAGGAATCCCAGTTCATGGGTGGTGCCAAGAAACTTTTCAGGCTGCAATTATTCAACATGGAACTATTGTATACACGCACCCAGCCTCTACTATAGGGGCTCATTTGGATACAGCTTATGTCCTGATCCACACCAACAACCTCAAGAAAATTGATGAAGAAGCAGCTATTTTTCTGGGGAAAAAATCTTATAGTGTTTGGGTTTCAGAATTTGATTCCAGGCTTCTTCCCCCTTTTTCTATAGATTCTGATCCCTCGTCAATTGCTGGATCCTCAAATCATACAGATCCTTTTTCTTCTAATCAGGGAGGCTCAGACACTGAATCATAAAATGCTGGCAATTTATTTCCTGGAGAGCCTTTGATTGAAGTATCCCAAAATCCAGATAGTTCCTCTCAGCTTCCATGTATGGTTCCCTCCTTGCAGCAGACAATCTTGGCTCCATCTCTGCTTCAGACAAATAGGGTTGTTTCATTAAATGACCCTCAGTTGTTATCACAAGATCTGTCTTCCCCTCAACAACCTTTGGGAGATCAAACCATGATTTAGCATACTCATATCAGCATTAACTCCTCTGCAGCTGCAAAACATTCTCTGCATTGTCTGGAAAATTTGGTGGTACAGGACACCTTTGACAAAGAGACTTTGGTTTTAATGCCCTCTAAAAGTCCCCTCTCTGAGCAAACATTAGTTTTAGCCCTTCATGAAGACTCTCAGGACACTCCAATCTCTACAGTCCCAGTTCAAGCTCAGCTATCATTCCCACCACATTTGGAACCGGCAGTTCCAACTCAAGGGCAAATCACAAACTCAGTTACAGTTCAGGTTTCTCCTACAGTCCAGTTAAGGCCCCACATTCTCTCCTCAGATACAACTTTAGTTATCTCAGAGACTCAGACCTCACCATCAAAAGATGACATCTTGGAGCCTTCTTTTTCTGAACAACATACTCATCTCAGTTCCCTTGGTCCAGTTAGATTGAACAGTTCAAATATTTTATTATTACAAAGTACAAAGGCAGGTGAGCATTTAAGGCAAAACATTGTTCAAGATATGGGTATGGCTAGGGCAAGATCCTCTCATCACACTCACATTAATGCCTCTGACTTGGCTCTTGAGATTAATCCCATTCCTTCTCACACTTCAAAGGAGATTATCCACTCTCAATCTCTTTCATTGGGACCACTAAGTCTTGATCAAATCTTAAGTGTCACTGTAGCTAAATCACCTCCCTTACTATCTGCTCCTGTCCTGGTCTCATCTGATAGTCCTCCTATAGATCTTCAACAAAAACAGATAAATGAGGTAGCTGATTGCTTGGGCTTAGTCTCTACAAAACACAATCTAACCTTCAAACCTGTTGGAAAAGAGAAGAAAAAGAAAGCTATCAAGCCCCCAACTCCACATTCATATAGCACAAGGTCCAAGCTGAACAAGATCATCAATACCTCACCTGCAGCTATCCTCATCAAGCCTCCTCCTCCTCATTTTCTAGAGGAAAGCTTTGCTGCTGCCCAAGCTTGGGCCTTTGGAAAATTACTAGGACTAAAATCTAAAGGCTTTGAAGCTTCTATTCTAAATCAACTAAATGAGCTGGAAGACTTGCAGAATCAAAGTGTTGATCTAGAAGGAAATTCAAGTGAGGATTTTGTGGACCTGGACAAAGACTCTAAGGATGACTTGGGTTTGACTGTGGAGTCACTCCCTCCCTCTCCTTGCTAATCTAAGAAGTCATGATTTTCCTCTCATGGAATGTGAGAGGAATCTCCTCTAGGCAAAAGAGGAGGAGCTTCAGTTCCTTGCTACACAAGCAACAAGCAAATTTCATTCTCATTCAAGAATCAAAACTCCAGGTCATGCCCCTTTCTTTTCTTAGGTCTTGCAATTTATCTTGGGGATGGGAACATGTCTATATTAATGTAGAAGGGGCTTCTGGGGGACTCATCACATTGTGGAACATCAAAGACTTCAAATATAGCACTAATGAAATCCTAGATGGTGCTCTTTTATGGTTTGGGGACATGATCAACTACAATGCCAGTTGCTGCATAATCAACATTTATGCTCCAATTTCTTCAACTGGTAAAAAGGAGTTGTGGTTGAACTTGGAAAGCAAATTAGAAGTAGTTCCTGGTGATTTTTTAATCATGTTGGTGGGAGATTTTAATGTCATAGCAGATCCCTCAGAAAGATCAAGCCAAAGAACTGGAGGTGCTGATATGAAATTTTTCCAAGACTTTATTTTAAACACAGGATTGATAGATCTACCTCTCAAAAATGGCAAGTACACCTGGTTTGGATCACAATCAAGAGCCTCAAGACTTGATAGGTTCCTAATCTCAATTGGCTTTCTCAATATTTTTGGTTCACTTACTCAAGCTTGCCTACCAAGAAGTATCTCAGATCACAGACCTATCCTATTATATGATGACAATATTGACTGGGGCCCCAGACCATTCAGATTTCTTAATATATGGACTGAGGATCCAAGGTTCATCACAGCAGTTCAAAATTTCTGGTGCTCATATCAAATAGAGGGACTCCCACATTTCATTCTTTGGAAGAAGCTAAAGTTGCTAAAGGCGGATCTCAAAGCTTGGAACAAAGAAATTTTTGGCAACCTAGAGTTACAAATCAATACTCTAACAAAGGCAATTGATGAGCTAGATAAGCTGGTGGAATCAAGAGCTCTTCTTCCTTCTAAATGTTCTGCCATAGGTGCTCTTAAAGCTGAGCTCATTTACAAATACAAGCTACTATCCAAGCTATGGAGCCAAAAGGCTAGAAAGAAGTGGTTTTGGGATGGAGACAAAGGCTCCAAACTCTTTTTCAGACTAGCAAATTTTCAAGGAGAAAAAAAGAGAATAACCTTTATTACAAGGAGAGGCATAGAGTTGACAAATCCTAATGACATCAAATCAGCTGCTGCAGAACATTTTGCCTCAAGATTCTCTGAAGGATCTCAAAACCATGTTTCATTAGCAGATCTCCCTTTTGCCACTCTTTCACAAGATCAAGCTGAATGGTTACAAAGTCCATTTCAGGAGGAGGAAGTTCACCAAGCTGTAATGGCTTATGCTCCAGACAAGGCAACTGGCCCAGATGGGTACACTTTGAAATTTTTTCAGGTCTACTGGCATATTATAAAGAAAGATCTCATGGCATTTCTACAATTCTTCTACCATACTGGCCAATTGGGAAAAGGAATTAATTCATCATTTATAACTCTCATCCCCAAATCTGCAGCCCCTCTCACTTTTGATCACTACAGACCAATCAGTCTTATGGGAGGGCCTTACAAAATACTCTCAAAACTACTTTCTTCAAGGCTAAAACAGGTTATGGACACACTAGTGGGGGAGGAACAGACAGGCTTCATAGCAGGGAGACAGATCACTGATGGGATCATGATTGCCTCTGAACTGGTTCATTACTTAAAATCCTCCAAGCAAAAGGCTATAATATTTAAGGCATACTTCGAAAAGGCCTTTGATAGGGTTAATTGGAGCTTTATTCTAGATATATTAACAAGAATGGGCTTTGGGGTGAAATGGAAACTGTGGATGATATCTTGTTTCAGGGCTCACATATCAGTCCTACTGAATGGAACTCCAAGTCAAGACTTTCAAATCTCTAGGGGATTAAGGCAATGTTGTGCATTGTCCCCACTAATATTTGTCCTAGTAGCAGAAGCTCTCAACCAACTCATGAAAGCAACAATTCAGCAAAATCTCCTGCAAGGCATACAATGTTCCCCACAAGATCCAATAATTTCTCATCTGCAGTTTGCAGATGACACAATCTTCTTCCTAAAAGCTTCAGAAAACACAGCCTTGTGCCTCAAGTTACTGTTAACCATGTTCAGGATAACCTCTGGCCTATCAGTCAACTACAGCAAGTCAATGATCATCCCTTTCAATCTGCAAGAAGAGGAAATCATAGCTCTATCTACATCTCTGGGTTGCCCTTATGGTACTCTTCCCATAACTTATTTGGGTTTCCCCCTAGGAGCAAATTACAAAAGAGCTTCAACCTGGGCTCCAATTATTGATAAATTCAAATCTGCTCTAGGCTTATGGCAGGCAAAATTGCTTTCATTAGGAGGAAGAATCACACTCATCAGATCCACACGTAGTGCACTCCCACTATACTTCTTCTCAATCATTAAAGCTCCTCAAGGAGTTCTGAAACAAATGGAGTCATGGCAGAGGAAATTCCTTTGGTATAAATCATCATCATCCAAAGGCATTTGCAAAACTAATTGGAACAATGTTTGCAGATCAAAGATAGAAGGAGGGCTTGGTATCAGAAATCTAAAACTTATGAATATAGCCCTTTTATCAAAGTGGTGGTGGAGATTTGCCTTGGAGAAAAATTCTCTCTGGAAATTAGTGATTTGTTGTAAGTATGGCTGGGATCCTAATGAATGGGACCTCTCCTCTTTTCAAGAAATAGGAGCATCTAGTTTCATGAGTCATTTGCTAGCCCTCAACTCAGATCCCTTGTTTGCTGAAATCTTTGGCATCTCAGGTCTAAATTGGAAACTAGGGTCTGGTGAAAGAATATTTTTTTGGAAAGATATCTGGTGGGGAGCCAGCTCTTTCAAGACATTATTCCCAAGGTTATACACCCTCTCTATAGCAAAAAATATCATGGTTTCAGAGGCATGTCCAGATGGATCATGGGACCTTAAATTCAGAATTACACCCAGAGGAAGAGCAGAAAATGATTGGATTCTATTATCATCAATCCTCATGACAGTCCAATTATCTCCATCAATCCAAGATCAGCTCATATGGGTAAAAGATGATAAGGGATTCTCTGTTAAAAAACTCTATACTCTCCTAGATACTCAACAGTCAGCTTCAGCTCTTCATGCTCCTTAGACTAAAGCTCTTTGCATTCCTGGCACTCCTCCAAAGGTATCAGCTTTCTGTTGGCTTGCTTGTTTAGAAGCAATCCCTTCTAAATGCTTTCTGGAAGCTAGGGGACTCATTTTACCTCTCCAAGGAATCACATGCTCGTCCTGTAATTGGGATTTGGAAGACTGCTCACACATTCTCTTACATTGTTGCCAAGCTTGGAAAGTCTGGGGTTTAATCTTGTCTTGGTGGGGTTCAAGTTGGGCAATACCTGCTGACTGTAAATCTTTACTTAGTTCATTGCAAAAACACAAATTCAAGAAGATCTGGAGGAAATTAGTTCTCATTGTGTTGTGGCAATTATGGCTGGCAAGAAATGCCCTTATATTTAAAGAACAAAGCTTCTCTGCAGATGAGATCTTCCTCAAAATTGTGCACCAATCCTACAACTGGGAGTGGGAAAATTTCAAAGCAAATGGACATTTCTTCTCATTCCAGTCTTGGCTCTCAGCCCCTCATTCTTGTGGACCTTGGTATACTGACAGGATTGGATTATCTTGACTCCTCTTGGCTTCATCGCTATTTTTGCAGATCATCTTCACTCAAAAGCAGTCTTGCTTGGGACTTCTTTCTTTGGGGTTGGGGTTTATGGGAGGGATTGGCAGGGTTGGGTTTCTGGGTACTGTTGTGAGTTTGGTAAGGTTTCATTCAGGTGTTCTAGCTAGTATTTGGTGTGTGGGTTATCTTCTCTATCTTCTTCCTCCCCCTTTCTTTGTTGCTTCTCAATGTGGGTAGGTCTTGTCTTAGGGTTTGAGAGTCTGTGCTTTGTCCCGCTGTTCTTTTCAGTGTTTTCCTTGTTGCATCTTCTTCCATTCTTCTTCATCTGATTGCTGAAGGATGTAAGGCAACCACTTTTGCAAATCATCCCAATTTCCAGAATCAAGACTCATCAAGTAGCAGGGTCATCATCCTATTTTGCTTGACGTGGGTTGCAAGGCATCTCTTTTGCTTCTACACATTTCAAGTTACAAGCGTTGGCGTGGCCCCCAAGTCACCACAGTCTTGTTCAGTGAGATCAGAAACATCAGGAGGATTCATCCATTATCGAAACTATGTGGTTTGTTCTTCATCTCCATTGTTTACAGTCATCTTTCATCGACGATTAACGCTCATTGCCATCTTTACATGGGCACATTGGCATCTTTTCAACGACGAATAGGGTTCATTTTCCTTTTGTGGCTGAACAACATATTCAAGAGGTTGCAGGCATCATTTCATCATCGTTCTAGGCTCAATGCCATAATCTCGACGACTCTTACAACGTTGTCTCCAATAGGATCATCGTATCTGTGGAGGATTGTTAGTAAGGCTCGGCTTTTTGATAGATCGACAGCTTCTCATACAAATCATCTTCGATCTTGTTATTTTCCTATAATTGTACTCTTCTGTTTTGGCATTTCAATCTCTGAAATGACCTTTAATATGTCGCTTTGCTGATGAAAAAAAAAATCCACAAAGAGTTAATAAATCACATAGCTAAGTATCCTCGCTATAGGCTGTTTGTTACAAAGGCATGGAATAAAGAAAGGCAGGGGATTACTACCAGAGTTTGGCAACCCATACATCAGAAGGCTGAAGGAAGCAAGATTATTCTACCAAGGGGTAATTTTTCAAGAGCTCATCAAATACTCTCAGAGGAGGGACATCTTGTTGTTCTACACAGGAACCTTAGTGCAGAAGGAGTGTTGAGAGAAATAGCCTCTGAAGGAGTGATAGACATACAGTTACGATCTTTGGGTTTTAGGGTGGCTTTATTAAATTGTACAGACAAAGACTTTGAGAAGGAGCTACTCAAGGAGAAGGAAAAATGATTAAAACAATGGCTTACTATTATTCCCAAGTCCCATTATCTCTGCAACAAAGGGGGTCGTTTCCAATGGGTATCTATACTTGGTCTTCCATTAAAAGGTTGGAGTGAGGAGAGCTTCAAGGCCTGTATAAATGATTGGGGAACTCATATTTACACTCTTCGTGACTCTTCTATGGGTTACAGTTTTGAGTCAACCTCTGTATTGATTCATTCTACCGAACTAAGGTGCATTGATAAGGAAGTGCAATTATCTTTGGGAGATCAGGACTACAAGGTACTAGTAAAGTCCATGGAAAATCATTTATTACCAGCCATCATTTATGAGGACTTGGTCAGTAGTTGTGGAACCAGTGGAGAGGAAAAGGATAGTGAAGAAACTATTATGGAAGGGGAAGATTCAAAGGAGATGTCTGGTGATTTTATGGCATCTGTAGAACTTACAGAGAATATTGGAGTTATTACGATAGTTCCAACACCAGATAATACTTTGAGTAATGGAGATGCAACTACAGTAAGGGCGGCAGAAAATGTCTTGGTACAGCTTCACAGCAACAAAGAGATTGAAGTATTTCCATCTGATCCAAGTTTAGAATTGTTACCAGGTGGTGCATTACAACATAAGATTGTCCCTGATTCTTTTGAAGGCCTGTCTGGAGATACTATTCCGATCAACTCGTCGGAAAATTGCAAAGCAAAATCAGTATACATGGGAAGTAGGGACACTGAGGTGATTGTTGAAGCTATGGCACCCTTGGAAGCTGAGGCTGCTGCCAGTAATGAAGCATTGGAAACCCACCTCATTAATAAGATTACTATTCCATTTGTACCTGTCACAGTCCAAGAAGTAGTGGCTCAAATTACTCCATCTTTTGAGTTGATTTTGGAGGGAAATTCATACTTAGGAGCTTGGGGCTCAAATTTTCAAAGCCCGGATATTATTCTCAAACACAAAAAAGGGAAAAACAAGTTGAAGAAAGCTCAAACAACTTATATTTATGCTACTAGATCAAAGTCTGGAAAATTCAAGTCAGTGGTTAAAAATCCTTCTACCACTCCCTCTCCTCCTCCTCAAGTACCTGGTGGTAATAAGGTATTCAGAGCTGATGGACAGGGAACATGGGACTACTGTAAAGTAATTGGTCTTAAGGCTTTTGCCTCAGATGCTAAAGTGGCTGAACAATTCAACAATTTGAATGAAGAATTGGAGCAAAGAGTTGAATTAGAAACTCATTCAGGGGATGATTTCGATGACTTGGAAGATGAAGGGAAAGGAGGTTTGGAGAACTTGAACTCCATCGATCGTTTCACATCTCAGTGAGAGACAAAGAGGGATAGGAGGACTCTTTGGAAGATTTTTCTTTGAGGGGTTATTCCATTTCTGTTCCTATCTTCTGTGCAAGTCTTGGTTATTTTGGGCTGCTGTTGTAGATTGGTGGGCTTTTCTTGATGTTTTTCAATTGGTATGATCTTTGCAGCAGGAACAATCCATGGATAATTTCTTCACCATTACTCTTTGAGAGTTTTGGATGGCTAGGAACTCATTGGTCTTCTTCAAGCAACTACTTTCTGTTCTGGACTTCTACATAATTTCTTAGTGCTTCCTATTCTCTGGTTTGGTCCCTATGTTTCAAGTTTTTACTCCTTCTCTTTCACTCTTGGGCAGTCCTCTCCTCATCTCTGCAATAGGAAGTTTCGGGCATCTGCAACTTGGTTTTTGCATTGAATTGCAACCTATCCTTTCTTCTCTGTTCTTCTTGGTGCTTTTTGGATTATTGCTTGTGGTTTGTTCTGCTGGTGTTTGTTTTGAGGGTTTGGGTAGATTTGTATGCCTCTGCTACTTGCTGGCTAGGGGTTTCTTGTAATTCAGTTATTGTTATTCTTGTAGGGCTGGTTGGGGTTTCTTGGCTGTCAAGCCTTCAATTTTGTAGTGGTGTATTATGTTCCTTCACTTTGGTTTGTTTGAGAGGATTCCTCCTCTTGCTTTTGGGTTTTATCTTAAAGCCTAAAGCTATTAATACTATATTTTCCTTTCAAAAAAAAAAGTATCCTCCAGCGGTAATACAATCATGGTTTTGTATCTAGAAGGAACAAACACTGCCACATTTAGATCGAAACATTTTGTTGAAAGGGTGACTTGACACATCCTTATAAATCTTTCTCAAGAGGGGAGGGTCAAAAATGAAGAAAAATGTTGACATCTTGATATTATTTGCAGTCATGCCCTAGCAGGCCGGCCCTTTCAAAATTAATATGATAAGTAGAGGAGAGTCAGGGGACATAATGACTCTCATTCCGTCATTCCAATAATCTATGCAATTACATGTTAGTATTACTATACTAATTGATCTAATACATCGAATATAAAATTTACATCTCTACATAGACTATATACATTTCATAATACCTTCAACAACTATGTCCATGTGATATCTCTTTTGAAACAAAAACGAGTTAATATATGCACTCAACATACAGTGTTTAGTTGATTTTCATGTATTTAAGATTTTCTTTTATATAATGACGAAATCAAACAACTAATATACATAAATTAAAACTAAAACATAAATAAACCCCAAAACTAAAACAGAACAGAAATATAACTCATAAACTAAAACAGAGATAAACCCCAAAACTAGAACAGAAATATAAAAGAGAAATGATGCTGGAAAAAACCAAAGGCTTCCAAATATCTGAAGTTGCTCAAGGTATGGCCTAATATGCTCCCTTGTCCCTGAAATCCAAGGACCTGATCCATTGTATGAACTACCGAACCTGCTCAGAACATTGGGATAAAGAGGGACACCCTTACCTAGAGACTCCTCCCGGATGTCTCTAGGGGCCAGGGCGTCTAGCATTCCTCCCGGCGGGGCTGCTTCCCAGCCCACGCGCGATGCTCCCATGGTTCACCTATCGTGTCTCTCTTCTGTTGATGAACTCCTTGTGCCGGTCCCGGCGTGTACCACCAAGGGCGGCCTATCCCTGAATGCCCAGACGTTCCCGGGTCAGACTCCGATCCCAGCCTAGTCCACCCAGGGTGGCTTGTCTTTGAAAAATCAGCCGAGCCCGTTCCAAGTAATTTGTCGGGACCCCCGAGAGCTAAGGCCTTTGTGACCCGGCCGTTACCCCCTGAATTCGGGTTAGGTATCGTGTCCGAGTTCACCAGGCTCCTTCCCTCGAGGTAATCCCTCCTTCGGCATCGTGTCCGGGTTCAAAGGTTGAAAACCCGGTGGCGTGGATAGGCTGATCGAAGGTGGCTTCATCTCCCAATCCGTCGCATAGGGTCTCGGCCCTTTCGT
>JAYMSV010001529.1:0-12648 GCA_036897745.1 Erodium moschatum | reverse complement strand
TTCCGCAAATGGACAATACATACTGTAGTTTTTAGCAATTAACCCTTGTATATATGGCTCATACTGATACTGACACTGATATACAAGTGTGTTTGTTGCACATTTACATATACATAGGTGCTCTTATCAGTTGGAACAAAACTTCAGGCGATTATAGCACGGATGGCCATGGAAATCAAACAAAAACATGCGGTGATCCAAGGGATGCCACTCGTGGAAGTCTCCGATGCACACTTTTGGTTTGGTTGGCCCCAGCTGATTCTCCACTTGATTCATTACGTTCTTTTCGCGGTATGTATGTGTATGTATACATCTTGAAATTGGTTTTACCTGACGACATTTAGTTAAGCTTATCGTATTTCTTATGTGTTCCAGAACGCGTTCGAGTTAACATATGTCATCTGGATATGGGTAACTAAACTCAGCCCTGTTTGTTCCTTTAGTAAAACGGTAGATTGTCGATTGATTTAATTAGTAATGGTAATGAATTGTTGGTGCAGTATGAATTTGGGTTAGATGCATGTTTCCATGAAGATAAAGTTCTGTTATGGATCAGAGTTGTTTCAGGGTAAGTGAGTGAAGATGAAAATGATATAATTGCAAAAAATGACCCACGGGTATTCGGTTTTTTCAACTTGTGTCCCTAAACAAAAAACCCTAGCAATTTGTACCCCTATACTTTCCTTAATTTTGCACCGTCAATGAAAAGTCACGTGCCCTGCACATGCCACCCAAAATTTTAAAAATGCCACTTTTACCCTTACACTAAAATAGACTTTTTGCAACAAAAAAAATTGTCCTCAAATATTATGTGTTTGCAGAAAATGCCCCTCAAGTATGATACTTTAACAATTTGTAATTGAGGGTAAATTCTCTAATGCGAGGGTAAAAAGTTTCCGTCCAAAATGGGTCACGTGCCCTGCACATGCCACCAAACTTTTAAAAATGCCACTTTTACCCTTACACTAAAATAGACTTTTTTCGCAAAAAATTGTTCCTCAAATATTATGTGTTTGCAGAAAATGTCCCTCAAGTATGGTACTTCAGCAACTTGTAATTGAGGGTAAATAGGTCTTTTCTCTAATGTGACGGTAAATAGTTTTTTTTCTTTATTTATATTTTTAACTCTGTGATGGATGGTGTTTGCTAGGAGATTTTGTTTAGGGACACAAATTTCGAAGACCAAATACCCGAGGGTCATTTTCTGCAATATCCCCGAGATGAACCAAGTAGGTGTAGAGAAATGGATGTTATAAATGCATTGTGATTGTGATTATTGTGACAGGTTGGGGGCACAAGTAGTCTGCAGTTACATCACGCTGCCGCTATACGCGCTGGTTACTCAGATGGGATCGAACATGAAGAAGTCAATCTTCGACGATCAGACATCTCACACGCTGATGGAGTGGCACTCCAAGGCTAAGAAGAAGGGCAGCTTGGCCGGATTCGCTAAGACGAAGACTGTGGGGGCAGCTAATAAAGCCTTGCACACTGTGAAGTCCTCAGTCAAAACCACCTCCACAAAGAAAGACTCCTCCTCAGACCCGGCCAAGTAACAAGTTATGGCGGAGGTGGAGGTGGAGGTGTAGATACACACAGATCTGTTACTTGTTGTGCAAGTTTCATGACCGTTACCTTTTTTTTTTTATTTCTCCTTAGAACTGTATAGCTTCTTGTAATTCTTTCACATTTTTGTTGTACAATTTCGTATAAGTTAACCAATATATTAAAACTTTGTATTCCCATTACCTTAATGAATATACAGTTAGTGCAACTTTTTTCCTAATTTTTTATATATATATATTTATTAATTTTGGAAAAAATAGTCGTCTGCAGCCAACAACTATTTTTTCCCCTCCAAACGTGGCGAGATGCCATTGACTCTCACCGGTTCAGGACTATCGATTATGTCAGAGATTCTTCTGATAGATTCGATATCACAAGATCTCGTCTTCTGCCATCAACTATTTTATTTTTTTCCCTCCAAAGGCTATGTGACAAGACACCATGGTTTAGTCTGGCGCAGGAGCCAGATACTATCGGTTCCATCAGAGGAATCGAACTGGTCGGTTCCAGTTCCTGACTCCTCCGATAGAATTCGGCACCGCAAGATCTCATCTTTTTTAGCGTTGAGCTCTCGAATCCTATAATATGATCCGGAACCGTATGATCTGCACGTTGTACATGCTCCAACAAATTGAAATTTTATGTAATCCGATTGAGACCGAAACAAGATGGGATAGCTTTGAAATATCGCGGTGCCGAATCCAATTTTCTCCAAAAACCACGTGGCAAGACGTCATTGGCTCACACCAATTCAAGAGCCGGAGCGGTCGATTCCAATTCCTGACTCCTCCAATGGGATTCGACATCGAGAGATCTTGTCTTCTGCAACGTTGAACTCCCGACTCTCGAATCCTATAATAAGATTCGGGACCATATAATCCGCACGCTGTACGTGCTCTAACGAATTGAAATTTTATGCAACATAACTCTCGAACCCATCAGATACCATGAAGAGAATTTATAGGAGTATATGCTGGGAAAGGGCTAAAATGGTAATTTCGACAAAATCTACTGGATAAGGGTATAAGGCGGGTTTCGTTAACGACCTTTGGCTTTCACATCCTCAACGACCATGGCTTCACCTTCACCTTCACCTTCAATGGCGTGCAGCTTAGAGAAAGCTGCCATTGATCCTTGTTTTCCTCAGGCCCGATCGAGTGCTCAGCCGCCGCATAGAAACCAAGTTTGTTTCCCGATACCCATTTCGAGAAGATCGGCGATTCTGATATCGTCGCTGCCTTTCAGCATCGTATCGCTGCCGCAATCATCGGATGCCAGAGAGCGGCGCCGGAAGAGCGTCTCGCCGGAGGACTACCTCACCGGCCGTCAGTAACCAATTTCCCCCTTTTCTCTCCCATTTTCATTTTTGTGGGTGATTGATTAGACATCCCCATTGGTTTCATGTTCCTTGAAGATTTTCAGCTGTTGATTTTGTTTTACTTGATGATTTTGTGGTAATTGATGTTAGAAATGGAAATTTTGGGTTTCTCTTGCAGAACGTTCATGATTGAACTGTTGATTATAGATCCTTGCTTATATAGTTGAGGAATGTAGTGGTTTTAGAATGTTGCCAGTAGAGGCTAATTTATATCTAGGAGCACCCACAATGGGATCGGACTTGTTGATGTCGATTCGTTGAGACTTAGGGTCGGATTTGTTGTTCACCCACAGTGGTGGTCGGATTCAGGGGTCGTTTTTGAGGAAGGAGAGAGAAGAAAAGAGAAGAGAGAGGAGAGAGAGAGAATCGACGTCAGAAGATTTGTCGACGCTGGAGAGAGAATCAGAGAGAAACGAAAATGTGAATGTCACATTTTCGTCACTTTTTGCCCGAATCGATGTCAGTCCCGACACAGTTTCGATGCCCACTGTGGGTGCTCTAAGAGCATATGTTGTGGGAGGTCGATTCCTCAGGGTCTATTTGGCAAAAAGTTGGGGTCGATTCCTGGTTGTGTCGGTGTGGAGGTTGATGCTGGCTGGTCGATTGTGACCAGAATCTCCAACTGTCCGGAGGAGAAAGGTCGAGAGGAAAGAGAAAGAGGAAAAGAGAGGAGGGAGAGAAGAATTTAGTCGAATCCATGCGTCGACAGATTTGCCGACGAGAGAGAGAATGTCGTCCCTTTTGGCTGAATCGACGGGGCAGAATCGACCCACAACAGATGCTCTAATCAGATTATAATATGTAAAGTCTTGATCCTTCTCATCCTGTCATAGGATGCAAATTTGCTACCTTTTAATCTTGTCGAGGACATACATGCTAGATCTACTGTTAAGGCGATGCATCTGCAGAGGGTAGTTTAGATTTATACTTGTTAACTAGAAACCTTGTTGTAAGTTCAAATTGTGGTCCGTTCATCTTTGCTTTATGTGATTAATTTTTGTTAAACTGTTAGTAGTTATTGATACCAAACAACCAGTAACCATTAAATCATTCTCGACAAACAAAACATATACATTGAAAATGCATAATTTAACATCCACAAAAATCATGGAAGGAAATGTTGAACATTGTTGGATACAGTGACAAATTTAAGTGTTTCGTAACAATTGTTTTCCTTTTTTTCACTTTGAAGCAGCTGATGGATTGAAATACTATGATTATGTTGTGGGAAAAGGAGCAATAGCAGAGAAAGGAACGACAGTTCAGGTTTGCTTGTTGTGGAGGCACGTGATTATGTTTTGAAGTGGTCATTGGTTCTGAAATAATCTTTTATCCTTGTTTCTGCATAGGTGCACTTTGACTGCGTATATCGTAAGATCACAGCAGTGTCAAGTCGAGAATCAAAACTCTTAGCTGGAAACCGGAGTATTGCCCAGGTTCTATCTTCTTACTCTTTGGGGTGTGTATGCGTGTGCTAAGAGGAGAGATGTCTTTGTGTTCCACATTTTCTTCTTGTAGTTAGATGCTAGCAGTACTAGGCCGAAGAGCACATTATTTTCCGTCACCATCCATAAACAGTTACCTGATCTAAATGCCATTTAAATACCAGTTTTCCTTCCAAATGATACGATCTTTCTCCTCGATGCATGATTACTGATGCAAAGGTGTATTTTTTGAATAGCCATATGAGTTCAAAGTTGGAGCTCCTCCGGGGAAGGAACGGAAACGTGACTTTGTAGACAACCCAAATGGTTTGTTTTCTGCACAGGCTTCGGCAAAACCCCCAGCAGCCATGTACTCAATCACAGAAGGGATGAGAGTAGGAGGACAGGTAATATTCTTGATCGCAGAGCCACCTTGGTGGGTGTATACTCCCATTTCCTCGCATCTCAATAGCGTTTTTTTTTCCTTTTTCTTGTAGAGGACTGTGATTGTTCCTCCAGAAGCGGGGTATGGTAAAAGGGGAATGAATGAGATCCCGGTAAACTCTTCATTCTTTGATCGATTTGCTGATTTTCTTGTATACTTGACTCTGGTCATGGTAGATGAAATGCTAAAGTTGTGGAAATGTGTTATGCAGCCGGGCGCAACATTTGATCTGAATATCGAGCTTTTGCAAATAGTGTCTCCTGGAGGGAAATAGACCAAACACAGGTTGTAACAAGTACACGGCTATCTGAACTTCCACCGTTTTTTTGTTGTAAATTTCCGAATGTAAAACAAATTGCAGAGGAATATAATTTTTTTCAAAGTTTTGTATTTTTTACAGGAACTTTCAGAGCAACTTTTTTCATATAAATAGAAAGATCATTATTACTGTATGTGATTGTTGCAAACTAGTCTGTGGCTTGGGTCCATGAGGAAGAACTGAAGTATGTCCTGCTTTGGAAACTGAAGTATCAATCACTCCAATCACGTTGGTGATGTTTTGCCATCACTAAGAGCATCCACAACGCTCCCAGCCGGCGCCGGCTGGGAGGTGTTGGTGGGGAGAATAAAACAATAATTTTTTTGGTGATAAGTCTGCACAAAATGTCATTACCCTACAGTGCTAGGTGGTAAATGGTGGTGGTTCTAAGCCTTTTTCTTTACACTTTTGCTTCCAGCCGATGCAAAGGAGGGATGGTGAGCTCATGGTCGACCCTCCCAGCCAGCTCCCAGCCGACGCATACTCCCAACCACCAGCTCTCAGCCGGTTATCCGGCTAGCGCTGTGGATGCTCTAAGAGCATCTACATTGGTGAGCGGATTCGGCAGGGTTGAATAAGTCACAGTCTAGGGTCGGTTCCTAGTTGTGTCATTGTGGAGGTCGATTTCGGTGGGTCAATTCTGACCAGAATCTCAGGTGTCCAGAGGGGAAACAATGCGAGAGAAGAAAAAAGAAAAGAGCGGAGAGATGGGGTGAATTGCGTCGAATCTGTGGACGATCAATTCATCGGCGTTGGAGTGAAAAACGACAGGTCACAGGAGAATGTCGCTTCTTGATCGAATCGATCGCATAATCGACGCCCACTATGGATGACTGTTGGAAAATTCAAATCCTTACCAAAAAGGAGCCAACTAAATTTGTTGGTATTGGTAATGGGCTTGGACATAAGCCCAAGTAATATGAGGCCCAATTAAACCATACGCCATTGTAGATAACGAATTGAGCAGAGAAAGAGGAGAAGAAGAGAAGACCTGACCTGACCGTATCACTCTCTTCTTCTTCTTCTTCTGACATTTCTTCGCCGTAGCAAAAGATGCATACTTCTCTGAGATTGGGCGGAGATTCCAAATCTCTATGGCCGACGAGCGATTCAAAATCTCATAGGTTAGGTGGTGATTTCAAATCTCTCCGACTCCATGCCAAGGAGAAGATTCCCATTGATTCCAACACCCGCTTACAGGTCCACTCTCTTCTCCTTATTCTACTCTTTCCTTTTCGCTCTGTTTGTTTCCCGAGAAACTAGTGCAACTCCAACGGAAAGTTTACAGTTATGCTTTGCACACTAGCTCGCAATTTTCAAACAAGCTCCATTTTCGCATCCTACTCTGACTTAAATTCAAATACACCATGGAAGGACCAAGCACATTGATGTATTATATCAATGCATACCACAAAATATTGTCTCAAGGTTCTTTTTGTTCTAGCTGATATGTTGACTCAGCCAGTTACTGTAATTAAGTTTAGGAAAAACTCCAAGAACAAATGGTCATTTGACTATTGAACTCAAAAATTAACTATAGACATTGTTAGTTGATCAATTTGACACTGTAGACTTAAGGTAATTTAACATTTTCCGTTTGAGATGATAGAAAACGTTAGGAAAAACTCCAAAAACTAACAAGTCTACAGTTATTTTTTGAGTTCAATAGTCATATGACAGTTAGTTCTTTGAGTTTTTTCCTAACGTTTTCTGTCATCTCTAACGGAAAATGTTAGTTTGCGTAATTACCTTGAGTCTCCAGCGTCAAATTGATCGACTAACAAGTCTATAGTTAGTTTTTGAACGGCACATTCTTTTAATAGTTAGTTCTTGGTGTTATCTCTTAAGTTTAAGTACTGCTTGAATTGATTGATATTCCCAGAATGTGATGCGATAAGCCCTCGAGGACTCGCCTGAAATGGCAAATAGGGAATCATTGCAAGAAACTGTTGAGAGGTGGCTCACAATTGTTGATTATATGGGTGTTATGGCCAATGTAGGTGTAGCTCCTTTTCTCGGGTTTTCTAGTTCTGTTTACGTTTATACTTTGCACCATATTTAGATGACAAACCATCTGAAAGTTCAACGGTAGTCGAAGGAGAAGAGTAGTGTGTGTGAGAGAGAAGTGAGAAATTTAGCATGTCCAAAAAACTATATGAGAGGTAGTTTTTGGGAGCCTGAGTTTCAGCCCTACACTGTACTATGTATATCATACTTGTTGGTGAAATTCATTTTGGTTTCTGCTATGGAGTTATGCCTGGGTTTGAGCCAAAAGGGTGTTAACTACTGCATATTTTATTTTATTGCTTTATCGTTTTGTTTAAATTTTGTGGTCACACACAAGTCGTTGTTCACAACAAGCTCTGAATTTCACTGAACTCTCTAGTTTAGTTGTATATCACTTGGGTAGTTTCTTGTTTTATGGAGCTGGCTGCTCGTAGTATTCTTCCATGTTAATTTAACTATGAGTTGAATTTAGTACCAAAAACATTAAGTCTATGGCTGTACAGTAGGGAACTATGGGTTGCTTATCCTATTTTAAGATTTCTGCGAACTTGCTATTGTTATTTTTGTGTTTGAAGTTGGTAGTCACGCTTTGAATTTGCTTACATAGTTCAGCTCTTAGTTGTGACTAGAATCTTAATGAGTTTTGTAATTTTAATATGTATCACTGGAGGAAAGCCTCTTTTAAAGTGAAGTCTTTTCCAATATTTCTCTGCTCAATCTGGTTATCATACCTCAGAATTACCTCGGTTCTTCCTCTTACTTGGAGTTAATCTATATAGCTTTTATCCTCATTTTGTTCCAACATAAGCCTTGCTCTCTTGCTATTTGCAAGTTGAGTATGTTCGGATGACCAATAATATCCCAATGGATATATCATGACCTTTCGCGTATGTTACAACAAATTCACACGGGAGAAAATCTGGTATCTTTGCAATAACAATATTAATCCTTTAGTTTTTGCAAAATCTTATTTTGGGGCAAAGGGAGTAATAAGAAAAGAAACACAAAGTCATTAAGGTTTAAGAGTCTTCTCAGTAATCACAGCTATTTTTGACTGCATGTAGTTTTGTAGGGTAATTTTACCGGCCACGCTTCAGAATTATGTGGTTTGACTCTACCCTTAATTATATGTCCTATTCTGGAAGTGTTTTTTTAGTCTATATGAAAGACATCACATGAAATAGTTACTTTACATAGGTTGATTCTCTTGTAAGGGTTCACATGCTGACCCTTTTTATGAAACCCCTCAAGGGGATTGTCATAGGCCCTACCTGTTTATTAATAAAATTAAATAAAAAGAATGAAATAGAGGGGACCATAGTGAGGCTTGCCTATACAAATGCAAAACTTTCACAAATTTTTTGTTTGTTTTTCCCTGCAAATATAACAGTTCTTTAAGTTTGAATTTCATTTTATTGAGGCAGTCCTGATACAAGCAAGTACTGTTTAAACTTTAGTTTTAAGGTTATTTCCTCTTTTCCGTATGTCAGGTCCAAGGGGAGCTGGATACTAGAATCGGAGCTCCGGTTTTTGTTAGTACGCTGATAAGACACTTCTATCCAGATGTATGTATGCAGCCGTAACAATACTGTTTCCCAATAGAGTTTTACAGGATAAACTTTTTCTCTTTCTAATCGTGTTTTACTATAGATTTCTGCAAGTCTTGGAGTTGGATTGCAATATGATAAAAGCAGGAAGCTTCAGTATAGTGTACGCGGAAAAAAGGCCTTCCCTGTTACAACTGATGGTTTGTGGAGCTTCAACATTAAAGGGAGATGTGATGTTGACAAAGAATTCAACCAGGTAAATTCTTTTTTTGTGTTAGATGTTGCCCCCTATTTACGCAAATAAGTGTCTTACTTACCTAAAATAGATGTTTATATTTCCTTTTTAGCTAGTTGATTAGTCATGTACTGCCAATAATATACTGCCATAAATTGCTTATAATAGTTTGAGTGGTGAGAATACGAGGGTAGGAGGTGAAAACAAACACTAAAGATTGAGTTCTTGAGGACATAAGGACTAGTGACGGGTGAGCATTGGTCAGTTTGGATGGTTTCTAGAGCTCATACCTTCTTGAACATAAATTATATTGAGGTATCTTCTAATGTTTTATTCCTTCATATCCACATTATTTATACCGTGGCAGTGGAAGTCGAGAGGTGCTGCTGAGCTTACCTGGAGCATATTGAACTTTCAAAAAGACCAAGATGTCAGACTCAAAGTTGGCATGGAAGTATCAGACAAGGTATATTCTCTCGTACTACTCAAACATCTCTGGGTCTTACATTGGTGAAGTTTCACTCTGGTGTTTATATTACTTTGAATTGTTTCTTAGCAAATACCTTGTTGTATAGTAAATTTTAATTGTTTTGAATTACATATTTTGCAAAAAACAACTTAGGGATCGATTTCTGTTTTAAGTGACGTGATTTGGTTTCCAACTATTGTAATTTCAGGTCCCATATATGCAGATCAGGGAGAACAATTGGACATTGAATGCGGATATGAATGGTAGATGGAGCGTGAGATTTGATTTGTGAGGTAGTCAGAGGTCTCTCCCTCAACATATAAAACTGCAGGTCAAATATTCTTTGTTATTTGAATTAGGATGGGACAAAAGCCGTTTGGATTATATGGCATGATTAGTGGAACTGAAATCTTTTTTGGGGTCTCTTTGAAAGTATAAAGTATATTCTATTCATGCCATAGTGCCGTAGCATCGAATAAAGACCTAAATATAGTCATTAGCTGAGTGGTCCAACCTGTTGGCAAGATTCTGTTGTGTGTTTCTTTCATATAAGCAGGTAATTGTCTATGCACTGTTAGGTGGTCGATCGCTGAAGTGCATTCAGCACCATATATTCTATGGTCCCATCCTGATTCTCCCGAATCACCATTGCTATGCCTTCTCTCTGTCGTGCATAATCAAAGGGCCGCTCGTTCTGAGGAGCTGATCAATCAGAGAGGGACAATTGAGTTGGTAGTGAAAGTCCAAAGAAACCGAACAATGTCTACCAGACCGATGATGCTGCAATAGACAGCTTTTTGAAATATTTGGCTGCATGTTCACTGAATCTGTTGCCGACCGGTTCAGATATGCATGGCCGAGCTCAACAGTGGATCCATATTAAGGTACTGTTTTGTTCCTTAATGGTTGAGGACACTTGATCTGTTGTGGGTGCGATCTTGTAATTGTGACTTTGTCGGTGTCAGCACCAGCAGCACATATGGCTTCATGGGAACATTTGCGAAATAGTCTTATTTTGAAATTTAATTACAAAATACTCCTTAGAGTTCTATTTTTTGGACAAAATTACAATGCTGTTTTTAATGAGCTCCCGGCCGGGCACATTGAATACTTGGTAGGTAAGCGGGTCATGCCCGGCCGGATGAAATTCGACGGGAATTATCCAAAGATTTATTTTAAAAGCTGATTAGAATCCCTTTAGCCTTGTGTCAGAAGTTAGAATTTTAGCCTTAATAAAATCAAGATCGAGTTGGGCTTATTCTGGATTGGGTCCAAATCGAGTCCCAGATCTGAAGAAAAGATCATCCCGATCTAGATTTCATGAAGGGTAAAATCGAGTTTTGAATAAAGAAAGACTATTTTGTAAAGATTTATCACAGGTGAAGGTTAGCCAGCAAATGGGTTTCACCAATAAAGTTATTTTCCTAATTATCCATGAAATTCGGGTAGTCTTCACTAAGATTTAAGGATTTCCACTGGAAATGGAGGCAATTTTGCGAAGATCTGAGAGCCAAACTAATCTTCCACGTCTTATATTTCAAAATAAGACTATTTTACACAGTACCATCCAAGAGGCCACGTGTCACGGTCTCATTGACTGGCGCTAGGCCTGCTAACCGTGAATCAGAATAACGGTGCGCGGGTCGCGGACGCGACCACAAACCGGTATTTAACGGTTCGATGTTCGCAGAATCAACGCTCCACAACGCGCGACCCGCGAACCCGTGGGAAACGGTTCGGCGCGATGTACTATTACTAGGTCTCTTGAAATTCCTTGACCATATTTCCTTCCTTGAGCAAATATATATATACATATATTCTGTGAGCAATACATGATTGAAGGATCCTAACTGTGGTGTGATTCTGGTTCCACAATCCACATGGTATGTCCCAGTCTCCAGAAGCTGAGCTTCAAGCTTTATCGAATCCGATGTCCGCGACACTAAGTTGCACATGGAACGTGTCAAATGAAAAAAAAAAAGACATTATGGGACACACACACGAGTGGCCCTCCTTCACTCCTTGTACCAGGAAACAGCTGTGAGTTAGAAGCTCCTTACTTTTCATTTTTAACTATTTCTCAAAAAGTGGCTATAAAGGAGAGGAAGCAGAAGATGAAGTTTCAGTAATGTGATGGTTAAGTGAAGTGAAGGTGGGTTTATGTTATAATAGTGGATAGACGACAAGTGACTAGGATTGTGGACTAGGTTAAATGCTTCTCTTCTGTTAAGATTTAAGTGCTTGTTCCTCTCTTAAAGTTCCCAATAAAACCCCTGCCGGCCCCAACCTCTGGAGTGGACACATCATCTTCTTTTTAATGTAGTTTGGATGGTCGGATTCGATTGATTTCGTTAGATATAGCGTCGATCCGTTATTATCTTACGTTGGAGTCGGATTCGATGGGTCGATTCTGACTGGTGGCCGGAGAAAAAAGACCAAGAGAGGAGAGAAACATAGACAGAGAAGAAATGCTTTTTTTTCCCATTCGACGATATGGCTGACCCCACTGGCAGATGCTCTTATGATGAAGATAAGATCAGGGATCGATAAGACCAAAGCATCTGCAGTGGAAGGTCGGATTCGATAAAGTTGATTTGGTTAGATATAGCATCGGTCTGTGATTATCTTGTGGGGAGGCCGGATTCAACGGGTCGATTCTGACCAGTGGCCGGAGAAGAAACGCTAAGGGAGGAGAGAAACATAGACAAGGAAGATCGAATCTGTGTGTCGACGAAAAGAGAGAACAAAACGTCAGCTTTTTTTCTTTTTTTGCCCATTCGACGTTACGACTGACCCCACTGGCAGATGCTCTTATGACAAAGATAGGATCAAGGATCGATAGACAAGCGGTATGATGGATTCTGGGAAACCAACCGTCATCTCATGCTAACAGTAGTGGACACAAAATAACATGATATTTGAGGCCGAGCAGAGGGAAAACGTTACGAAGACGCCACGGGACAGAGAAACCGGGTGTCGTAGGAGTGGTGTCGATCACGTTTTTTCTGCCTCCTTGCTTCTTCCACCTAACTTGTACTATCATCATCTGTTTCTTCAGTTAAATAGAGTTATAGCTATATAAATCCAACTCTAATCACATACTATTTTAGGTCCTGATAATAATATATATAATTGAATAATTGAATGATATCTAGAAACTAGCAGTATCTATATTTGTGTGACCCAACCGATACGAAGTCAGGTAAGTCAGTTACAGAGCGGCTGAAATCGAAGGGCAATAAAGTAAATTCACATCCA
>JAYMSV010001528.1:0-12648 GCA_036897745.1 Erodium moschatum | reverse complement strand
TGGACGACGACGCCGAGAAGCAGCCGCCGCCCCCGCAGGTGGCATAGAATCCCTCACCGAACAAATTTTAGGCATAATTGGTTGAATTCAAATAAATATTTTATCTTACTTTATCATCACACATAGAATAACGGTATTTATTAATATTAATTGTAATTGGGCTGACCTAAAAGGCCATTCCAAAGCCCAGCATGAGCTCAGGCTTGAAGCCATAGTTTGGGTATCTCAAAATAGGCAGGTATCAGCCCAATGCAAAGCCCAGATCATACAAATTATTCAAGAATAAAAATGACCTGATTATGCAAATTACTGGTTTTATTACTACCGGTACCGGTGCGTTATTATATATCTATTTTACATAGGTACCTTCTTAAAATAATTGTACAGTATTTATATTTTTATTTATTGTGTATTTGTTATATTATCTTAACCATTTATTTTCTCGAGAAAATAAATAAATAGGAGTCGTGGGAGGTCACTGACACAGAGTGAGTTCGTACTGCAATAGGTTTTCGTGGATTACCCTGCTGTTGTCTCTGTTCATCGTCTCCGGAAGGTAAGCGGATCACTAATCGCTCTCGAGCTTCATAGAATACTGTTGATCTTTGTGTGTATTTCGCTGCTATTGCTTATCCATGATTTTGAATTATCCATATATCTGTATAGCAGCAACTCTGTTTTCATTACTGTTCCTTCGCGGGTCTCTCTGATTTAGGGCTTTAGGGTTCAGTTTTGGTATTGGAGTGTCATAATCAGATATTAAGTAGTTGACACTGTATTGTATTGGTGATTGGGTTTTGAGCTAAGATGATTTGCAATTAAGTGGCTCGGTTGATTTAACCGCGCAAGTTTTCTGATTCGGCGGAAATGAATCTACAGGGTTTGATCCGTTCAGCTTACGTGATTATCCTTTATCCAGCTGGTCTTATTTTATTAATCACCTTTGTGCATATGAATTCATGCTTGATCTGGCTTTTAATGCTTTCAATCTCTGTCTGTGCAGCCTACTGCTGCGTGCCCGAGTTAGTTATCCAGATTCTCTTAGTTCTGAGGTTTGTACCTTTTTTGACTTTCTGTCATGGAATTTATTAGAGATTTGTGTACTGCTTTTTGGTAATGCATTTAGTCCGTCTAAATTTATATCACCATTTTTGGCGTTTTTTTAAGCGTCCATTAGACATTAGTGTTTGTGATATGAACCCATACTAAATTTTTGACACTGTATAGTTCATTTTGATTAATTTTGTTGATTGTGTGAACCACTGAACCTTTTCCCATAGGGCTCTCCAGAGCAGCAGGAGGCTCATTTGTTCAATTGCAACAGAACCCGTACAAAAGAAGTCGAAGAATCTAAAATGGATTCCCCGAAAGAAATTTTCTTGAAGGATTACAAGTTGCCTGATTACTACTTCGATACGGTATATACGCATTTAAGTTTGATTATATATATTTTTTCCAGAAATCAGAAGTGTCAGGTGCTTATTTCTAATCTTGTCTACTACTTGAACTACCTATACAGCTTGATTTGAAATTTTTGCTGGGAGAAGAGAAGACCATCGTGAGTTCAAAAATAGCTGTGTCCCCCAGAGTTGAAGGTATTATTAATATGGCCCCTTCACTGTAATTGTATGATGACATTGTTGGTGCGCTGTAGAAATTTCTGGGCATTTGCAAAAAAAAAAAGAAAACTATTTGGATCAGGACAAGGATATATAGTTTGATTATATTAGAATACTTGGTAGTATTTTCTTTCCCATTCTAATTAATTAATTGATGTGGAAAATAGGTTCTTCTTCCCCACTGGTTTTGGATGGACAAGATATGAAGCTGCTCTCAGTTAAGGTCAATGGCAATGAATTGAAGGTATGCTGATTTCTTTTAAACCCCCTCTCTATAATATAGGGTATGTTCACACCCTCTTTTTCCAATTTCTTCTTATGGAAAATTCGAGTAACATTTTAGGTCTCATATTAGACATAGTTGGAAGCTGCCTTGCATTTGTAAATTGTGTAAGATACAATGGCCAACTGTTTATGTATGGCCAGCCCCGGATTTCAGCGTGCATTATTAATTAAATGGGCGGGGGGTCATTTAATGGTATAAATTTTTCTAACCATGTTTTGTGTGTTCTCACAATTTAGAAGGAGGAATACCAAGTTAGCTCACGCCATCTGACTCTCTCATCACCACCAAGTGTCAGATTTACTCTAGAAATTGAAACTGAGATATTGCCTCATAAAAATACATCACTGGAGGTAAAAAGCATTCCTTTCTCTCGTCCTATAAATTGTTACTTCATGTAATATATACATCATTTATCTCCATACCCTTACCACACACCACTTTTCTTACATTGTAGGGTCTTTACAAGTCATCTGGCAATTTCTGTACACAATGTGAAGCAGAAGGTTTCCGGAAAATCACATTTTATCAGGTTTTTAACTGAGACAGTTACTTGCTGCATGGATCCATAGTGCAAAGTAATATTTCATCAGTTTAATGATTCATTTGATTGGCAAACAGGACCGTCCGGATATAATGGCCAAGTACACATGTCGCATTGAAGCCGACAAGTCTTCATACCCAGTATTGTTGTCTAATGGAAATCTCATAGAGCAAGGAGACCTTGATGTAAAGTTTACTAATAAAAAAATATGTAGGAAACTGAGTTCTTGCATAAAATAATTCTATACTGTAAATTGTTTGCTCCATTGCAGGGCGGAAGGCACTACGCCCTTTGGCAAGACCCATTTGTGAAACCTTGCTACTTGTTTGCTTTGGTTGCCGGGAAGTTGGAGAGCAGGGATGACACATTCGTGACCCGTTCTGGTCGGAAGGTCACTCTAAGAATTTGGACCCCAGCAGAGGACCTGCCCAAGACAGCTCATGCAATGTACTCACTTAAGGCAGCTATGAAATGGGATGAGGACGTTAGTCTATTAACTTTTGTCCTGAAATATGCTTTGTCTCTCAAAGTAATTTTGTTGATCTTGATTTTGGAATCTTACCCGCAACAATATGCTCTTGCAAACAGGTTTTTGGCCTTGAGTATGACTTGGATCTCTTTAATATTGTTGCCGTACCAGATTTCAATATGTAAGTTGCTATTCTTTTACCAATGCCCACTTGTCCAAGTGGTTAACTTTATTGGTCTTTGGCCATTAACCAAGGTGCAAATCTAGTAGGTGGTTGTAGAGCTGAGCGAACAAAAGAAGCTGTTCTCTTATTGGATTAATATAATAAATATAATTGTTTAGTAATGGGCGTTTATTAAGATTTTATTTATCAGGAATGTCTTTTGAAGCATTCACTTCTAATATTCTAATTTTATAATTTCTTCTAACTTGTTTATCAGGGGAGCCATGGAGAACAAGAGTTTGAATGTATGCGGTCAAATATATTGGGTTCATCACAATTGTCATGCACTTTTTATGGTTTTATGTTACAGCTGAATTTCTTTTGTACAGATTTTCAATTCCAAACTCGTTTTGGCCTCTCCACAAACTGCTTCTGATGCAGATTATGCTGCAATATTGGGAGTTATTGGCCATGAGGTTTGTCACTAATATCATTGACATAATGGAGATAGGGCCATTGTTTATGTAGTTTGAATTCATATTAACTGAAATAAGATCTGACTTTATCTCATTTTGCGTGTATTATGCAGTATTTCCACAACTGGACTGGCAACAGGTTCGTTCACCCATGTTTGAAGTTATTCTTTTAATAAAATATGACTTGTATGCCTGAGCTCTTAATTAATAAATCAACTGTTTTCGTTGCTCATCTTATCCACTGCCACCTTACATGTCATTTGACAATTGGGTTACTTCTGATTATATTTCTATGTTTATTGTTGACTGAGGTGTTTTCTATGTATATATCAGTTAATATTTGCATTTCAATGCAATGTTGAATCCTAAAGTAACTATTGGCCAAAACTTTTGCAGAGTGACTTGTCGTGATTGGTTCCAACTCAGCCTGAAGGAAGGTCTGACTGTATTTCGTGACCAGGCATGAACTTTTGTAGCTTTCCACCTCCTCCTGTAGCGGCTTGAGTGTACCTTTGAATAGGAATTTCTCCAGTTGAGTTTTTGTGTCTAATAAATCCTTTATAATTATAGGAATTTTCGTCAGACATGGGAAGTCGCACTGTGAAGCGGATTGCTGATGTTTCAAAGCTAAGGAATTATCAGTTCCCGCAGGTTTATGTTTCAAAATACTCTTCAATTCTACTTTTACCGTGACATGTTAATTATCATCTATTAACAATATATTCTTATGTAGAAAGAGTTCACAAGGTGATGTTGTTTGTCATATACTCATATGTAATAACCATTTTCATTTAGGTGCTAATATTTATTTTTAATTTTCCAGGATGCTGGTCCAATGGCGCATCCTGTACGACCACATTCTTATATTAAGGTTGGCTTCCCACAACTTTATTTTTGTTATGTTGCTATCTTATAAACCTGTCAGCTGAATTCGCTTAACTATATGGTTGCAAGTCTTAACATCATTACTTTCTCCCTTCTGGCAGATGGACAACTTCTACACAGGCAAGCTTATACCATTTTCAGATTTGATAGTTTATGTGCATAAATTTGTCACTTCCCTTGCATTTTGTCACTTACCTTTGATTTTGGGTGATTTTTTCTTTGTGTACGTTGATGCGGGACATGATCCACTTACTTCAACTTGCAGTAACGGTAGGCTCTAGCTATTAAGCTTTGTGTCCTATATCTCTATCCTAGTTTCTGTTTCCTCTTGGAAGAAAAATATTTAACTTTGTTCTTGGTTGCTTTGTTTCTTTCTTGCAGGTTTATGAAAAGGTACATAAATTCACACTTGCCTCTCTCCATCAGATTAGTATTGTCTTTTCCATTAATAGTTATTAATATGCTTCACCTCAGGGAGCTGAAGTTGTCAGGATGTATAAAACTTTGCTGGGCACTCAAGGTTTCCGAAAGGTAGTATTTGCAAAGTTGTGTATACTGAAATCCTGAAGCCTACCTATGTGGCAAGCCAGCTGAAACATTTTATTTGTTTTCTAGGGCATGGATCTTTATTTTAAGAGACATGACGGTCAAGCCGTGACCTGTGAAGATTTCTTCGCCGCAATGCGAGATGCAAATGGTGTAGATTTTGCTAATTTCTTACAATGGTATGTATCTGTTTTCTTTTCTTCCAAGTTTCCCTTTGACAGTTTTGATGCTGAAGCACTAAAGTGAAACCAAAATACAGGTACTCACAGGCTGGGACACCCTCAGTGAAAGTTACGTCACACTACGATGCTGAGAAGCGTACATTTTCTTTGAAGTTCAGGTATGGCTATGCATGTCAAGTATTTGTTTTAATATCGACAATCCCCTTTCTTTTGTTTGATTACTTTACTGAAAGCTTATATCTGTGATGGGGTCTCTTTCAGTCAAGAGGTACCACCAACACCAGGGCAGCTAGTTAAGGAGCCCATGTTCATTCCCGTGGCCGTTGGTTTGTTGGACTCTAGCGGCAAGGATATGGCACTATCCTCTGTGTACCACAATGGGACATTGCAGTCTGTTGCAAGTAATGACAAGTCGGTCCATTCTACTGTTCTTCACGTGACAAAGGTAACGTTGTATATTCACGTTCTCTTCGTTTTTTCAAATTGGCTTTGTATTCCTTTATTTTAATTTTTGGTGAGGTGTTCCTATTCTATAATCATTGTGTATTATTATGTTTGGTATTTTTGCTCACTCATGTATGATAATGTGAGTATGTTATTTGTGTGGATATGACATAGGGCAAAGAAGAATTTGTGTTCTCTGATGTATGTGAACGGCCAGTTCCATCTCTGTTGAGGGGTTATAGTGCTCCTATTCGTCTTGAAACTGATCTCACAGACAGTGATTTGTTTTTCCTTCTTGCCCATGATTCAGATGAATTCAACCGGTTTGTATTTCTTCAATCACTATGATTTCCTAAAATCCAGTTGATCAGCCAATGTAAAACCCTTACCTATGGTGTTTCTTCATTTTAGATGGGAGGCCGGGCAGGTGCTGGCAAGGAAATTGATGCTAAGCTTAGTGGCTGATTTCCAACAAAGCAAACCATTGGTTCTCAATTCACAGTTTGTGCATGGGCTGAGAAGCATACTAAGTGACTCAAGCCTTGATAAGGTAAGTTGAGACTTGAGAGTGTTGCCTTATAGGATTTGAGTTGACTTTTTTGACCGTCATTGCCTTGTTCTTATTCAGGAGTTCATTGCAAAGGCAGTAACTCTGCCCAGTGAAGGCGAGATAATGGACATATTAGAAGTAGCAGACCCTGATGCAGTTCATGCAGTTCGATCTTTCATCAGGAAGCAGCTTGCACAAGAACTTAAATCCGAGTTACTTAGCACTGTATGTCATCCTCAACCACTGCAATATGACTTAGATTTTACATGTAGAATTTTTCCTTCCTACTTTTTAGTTGATTTCTGTCAAGTAATTCATTTTCTATTTTTTAATATTCTGTAGGTTGAGAATAATAGGAGCTCAGGAGAGTATGTGTTTGATCATCCTAATATGGCCCGGCGTGCTTTGAAAAACACTGCTCTTGGTTGGTATTGCTTGGAACTGTATATTTGCAGTATTGTGAGAGTTCATATTATTGACTGTATCTGGGCTTTGTATATTTGTAGCATATCTAGCCTCCCTTGAAGATCCAGAGTGTACCAAGCTGGCATTGCAAGAGTATTATGCTGCCAAGAATATGACCGACCAATTTGCAGCTTTGGCTGCAATTGCTCAGACTCCCGGTAAAACACGGGATGATGTTTTAGCCGACTTTTACAACAAGTGGCAGAATGACTTCTTGGTAAACCCCTTGGAAATTGATTGCCACAAAGAACTTGAATTTGAATCCTATAGTATTAAGTTGTTTGCTTTGTCAGGTTGTGAATAAATGGTTTGCTCTTCAAGCCATGTCTGATATTCCCGGCAATGTTGAGAATGTGAGGAAACTTGTAGACCATCCTGCTTTTGACTTGCGCAATCCGAACAAGGTAATGATCTCTCAAGTACCTACACGTGCCTTGTTATGCATCCATTTGATTACCCCATGACATGCTGAGTCTTGGAAAATAGGTGTACTCCCTCATTGGAGGATTCTGTGGCTCTCCGGTGAATTTCCATGCAAAGGATGGATCCGGCTACAAGTTCTTGGGAGATGTCGTGGTTCAGCTAGACAAAATAAATCCCCAGGTATACATGTTTACCATTACAAACCAACATAGCGACCACGCCAGTCTGGCCTAACAGAAGCCATAATGATCTGTTGTTCTCGTTCGGTGCTGCAGGTTGCTTCTCGTATGGTGTCAGCTTTCTCGAGATGGAGGCGTTACGATGCAGCCCGACAAGGCCTTGCCAAGGTAAAACAAACTGCAACTAATATTAATACTATTACAACAATTAATTCCCCGTCCTCGCGTCTTCCAAAACTGAGGGTTTGTGTATTATTTACAGGCCCAGCTGGAGATGATCATGTCTATGAATGGGCTCTCAGAGAACGTTTTCGAGATCGCCTCAAGAAGCTTGTCTGCATAAGCGCTGGATCTCCCTCCGCAATAACGTAGAAGGAACAAGCACTGTTTTCATTAATAACGGTTTCCGAACAGGATTTTCATTCCTAGTGTATTGACTTTTTAATGTTTGGTTGTGCCCGAAACTCAAGTAGCTCTGTCCAAGAATCTATACCCTAGATTTTCCAACAAACAAAGCGAAATTAGCAAGTCAACCACTAATCAGTTATTGGCATGAGTATTTGCTAGGAAAATCCATAAATACTTTTCCCACGGAAGTATCGCTATCAGATGGGGACAATCCATCGAGATCTATCATTTCTAACCATATCTTTCCTATAATTACGGCTATAATAAAATAAATCATCATTACTATTATTAACATATGATTAAAAAACAAATTAAGAAGACTAAACACCAAAATTAAAGACAAGTGGAGCAGCCGTGCAAGTTAGCTGAAGTGGCGTTGGCGGGTGTAATTGTACATGGTGGGCCCTATCTTACGCAGTGCGAGAGGTGCGCACGGAAGTCACCTATGGATACACGTGCGCACTCTGATGATTTTTCTTAAAAAATCATCGTCCTGAACGATAAGACGAAACCACCCTCGCCGAAATACGTCAGCACCTTCATCGGCTTGTTGATAATTCACTGGTGACCGACCAGGTGAGGTCGTTATGGTAATTAGAGAATATAGTGCACCATGTCATAAAGTCGTTACCGTCTTTGACCCCCAAAAGCGTTACATATACAAATATAAACCTATTTCGTGTCAGCCAAAAATAATAAAAGAAATTAATTTTCGCGCTTCGTCTATAAAACTAGAGCGCCTTCATTTTCATTGTCTTGCTCCGCAATTTTTAGTTCCGATCCCTATTTTATCTTTCTGGAAATTTTCTCGGGAAAATCCGGACAGTGTTTTTCATTTCCTGCCAGAATTGGTCTGTATGAAAACGAGCCGTGATTGATCGAAGAGAAGCGGAGATATGAGAGGCGTCAATGGAGATTCGAGAGCTGCGGCCACCGCCTTGGAGACTATAAACGCCGCCGCCACCGCAATCGCTTCGTCTGAGAGCCGCGCTACTCAACAAACTGCTCAGGTGAAAGCAAAAACAAAAAAATTCATTCTCGTTTTGGTTTTGATTTTGATTTTGATTAGCGCTGTCCTGTTTTACTTAATCTCGATTAGTGATTGTTAATTTGTAATTACTTAGGGGGAAAATAGATTATTATGAAGCTATTATAGTCTGTAGTTTGTTAGATTTGAGATCTGTTGGTTGGGAGAGGAAATGATTGATTCATTTTTATGTGCTTGTGTTTGGGCTTGTTCTTTCAATTGTGGTAATGCCACTCTGTTTAAGTTTAAACTTGAAAGTGGAGTCTCTTTTTGGCGAACATCAAAGGGATATTGTGCTCCAAGGAAATAGTGAAAGTGGTTTCAATATACTAATTTTGGGATACTATGCTTTGTGCTGTGTTACTTTCCTTGAGCTCTCTACTTGAAGATATGGGTGTAGCTATCTCAAGTGTGTGACCTTGCCTTGTAGTTGAGGTGATTGGCTTTTGAGTTTTATCCTTTTTGCTTTAGAACTTGAGAATAAGTCGTTTAAACTACCGTGTTTCCCTTGGGAAATCATTATTGCATATGATTTAATGATTGCTTATTTGATTGCTATTTAAAAGAAAATAACCAGAATACTCATTGCACCCCGAAATGAGCGTCTTGTTATGTGACCTTTTGTAAAAGTAAAGATTGTAAAATTATGGCTTGACTTAGGCACATGACCTCATATACTATTATCTGCCAACTCATGAAGTTGATAATTAACTAATGAAAAGATATGATTGATATTTCATTGACTATTAACTTCTAAAGAAGGAAAGTAAACACTCGCTTTGAAGCATACAAATTAAGTTGGATATTTTGAGACAAGGAGAGTAAGTAATTTACTTGGATAGTGATAAAAGGAATGGTTATTTCTTAGGGTGAGTCCAAAAGTACAACCAGGATTTAGGTGGTGAATGTTTTGTTATGTTGAACTACACCCATTGTTCTTCACAATATAAAGCCAGTAGAGATACATGAATTTTCATGTGCTTCTGCCTCTGACAGTAACTAGCAGCCCAAATCATTATACTGCTAGACACAATTTATTTTAATGTATTATGTGATGGTTAATCTATATCTAAATCTTGGAATGTGGGTATATAGAACATGTTCTCCTAGGAATAGGGCCAGGGGCTGGTGAAAGAGCTTGATTCGTTTTATGTATATAAACAAAAGCAAGATTGCAGTTCCCTATTTTTTTTTTCAGATTGTTGTAAGTTTGAAATGTGATTTGCCGGCCTGCTGATTTCCTAAAATAGTTTGCTAGATTTCTTATAATCTCTGGAATGTAATGAGTAAAAAAAATCTTATGATCTTTTTGATTTGCAGAAGAGAAGATGGGGAGTTCGCTGGAGCATATACTGGTGCTTTGGATCTTACACACACAAAAAACAAATCGGGCATGCTGTTCTTGTTCCTGAAACAACATCCTCACTAACTGATGTTCCTGCAACTTCAAATTCAAACCAAGCATCTTCAAATCTGATGGTCCTTCCTTTCGTCGCCCCTCCCTCCTCTCCCGTCTCTTTCCTTCAATCAGAACCTCCCTCCGTGACACAGTCTCCTACCGGCATACTCTCCTTTAACTCCATGGCTGCCAGTATGTACTCTCCGGGGCCAGCCTCCATTTTTGCCATTGGCCCTTACGCCCATGAAACCCAACTTGTCTCACCGCCTGTATTCTCAACATTCACCACCGAACCCTCCACCGCCCCCTTCACTCCTCCACCTGAGTCTGTCCACTTGACCGGCCCTTCCTCGCCAGAGGTCCCGTTTGCACGGTTTCTTGACCCCAGCCTTGGCAGCGGTGAAACTGGTCAGGGGTTCCCATTTTCTTACTACGGGTTTCAGTCTTACCATCTTCAACCCGGAAGCCCAGTTGGGCAGCTGATCTCCCCTAGCTCGGGCATCTCTGGTTCTGGAACCTCCTCTCCCTTCCCTAATCTCGACTCTGCCAACTCACTTGCGTTCCGTGTAGGTGATCCTCCCAAGCTCTTGAACCTGGATAGGCTGTCAATACAAGATTGGGGTTCAAGAAATCAGTCAGTGAACACAATGAATGGTCATCACCGGATCTCTAATTGCAAGGAAGGTCCAGCTCACGGGGAGGAGGATCATGGAAAGAACAGGTCCATCACCCTAGGTTCTGTCAAGGAATTCAACTTTGACAATGAGAAGGTTGGTGGTAAGGAGGTCGACAAGAATTGGGCATTCTTCCCCATGATTCAGCCAAGTCTCAGCTAACAGGCCACTATCACAGTTGTTGCCTCCCCGACCTGGAAATGCTTATTAAATTGTACAGAAAGACAGATATTGGTATGACTTTTGTCAGAGTTGAAAGTAACAGGGATTGTGTAAAGATTAGCAGGCATAGAATATATTAGCCTCTCGTTCAGTTTGAGAGAAAGCTATGGTTGACTTGTATTCCTTATGAAATCTGTGGTCCTCTGTTTTACAAGTACAACTTAAAAGAGCAATGAAAAAGCAGGAATATATGATTGTCTGTAAACTGCAGATAACTTGGAGGAGGGGCTATCACAATCTTTATTTCAAATCTAAACTGGAAATCGTAACTAGTGGAGTGCTGTAAGGGTCAAGCTGAAATCCCATAGCTTCTTGGCCAAATCCATGTCGTTTGCCAAGGCGCTTGGCTTGCACTTGTTACAGTCCTTGAAGTAGTGGCCGCTCACCCCCTTAAGCTGCGGATGCAATGCGACATAGCATGTGGTAGCCGCCCCCTAAAATCATACCAAAATGGATCACCATCGAGTTTCAGTACTGTCTGTGTGTAACCAATAGTTAACATACCTGCTGCAAGTTCTTAAGGAAATATTTCAAGACCAAATTGCAAATGCCTGCATCGCCCAAAGAGAAGAACGAAAGCATTATTGTAAATACACACATACATACAGTTCAGCTGATTAAATAAGTACTAGTGTTGAGAAGTTACCACTAAGAATGGTGTGGTGGCGAAAAAGATTGGTAAAAATAGCTCCTGGATGAACTGAATTTGCCGTTATCTTGACCCCTTCTTCCTGTTAAAAAATCTCCTACACTTACTTATTCGGTGTCCGAAGAAACTATGAAGGAGTGATTTGAGTACCTCGAAGCGCCTGGTGAGCTCCTTAGCATGCAATATGTTAGCAAGCTTTGATTGCCCATAAGTATATATGCTGTTTTCTCTGTAACACAAACAATAAATTCAATATTGTTCCTTTGAAATAGGGTGTTGAGGAGTTACCTTGATTGGTGGTTGATTTTATCAAAACATATTCCTTGGCGATATGTTATTCGGTGACCTTCTGATGACAGATTGACAATCCTACCCTCTCTCCCGCTTTCACGGGCAGTCTTTTTCATGGTGTCCAACAGCAGGTTTGTCAGCAGAAAATGACCTGCAGAATAAATGTCAACAACCATCTTCTTCGCTCGCTTCGGTTGTATTGCATATATAAAGACAAAATTACTACCTATGTGGTTGGTAGCAAATTGCATTTCTATGTTGTCTGCAGAAAGAACGAACGGACTTGCCACAACACCTGCATTGTTACTAGAAACAAATGAAGTATTACATTTACATGTTAGGGAGATGTTGATTCACTATAGATTCTTACATAAGGATATTGAGCGGCCTATGGGATGAAGTATAGTCGGATGCAAATCTCCTTACTGATGCGTTTGAGCTGAGATCCAACTCCATTACTTCAATCTTGGCATGAGGGACTTGCTCTACTATTGTCTCTCTCACCTTCCTACCCGCTTCTGTGTTCCTTACTGCCATAACCACGTGGACACCACGCAGCGCAAGGACACGCGCTGTCTCAACACCAATACCACTTGACGCTCCTGAAACAACTCACTCAGACATGTTAATTAATTTGTTACATGGAATCGATGAGTAGTAGTAAAATCATAGGACCTGTAACAATGGCAGTGATCGCAGTTGCATCGATTCCTTGCGTGACTTGCTCACCCGTTGAGGAGGCGGATAAGC
>JAYMSV010001527.1:0-12648 GCA_036897745.1 Erodium moschatum | reverse complement strand
GGATAAATCCGGCGGGTAAGTGCTCCCCGGGGGAGCCATTCGTCGGGTACCGTAGTACCCCGCATGCCGCCCGTCGGATGCTGCGGACGGATATCGACTCCAGAACGTGCCACTTTTAGTTATGGGAGTTCCACCTCTTTTGGCATATTTCTTAGTGGGATAAAAATGAGGGGAAATGGTTGAACATCATGGAGAATTTGATACGAAAATAGGATGAAAAACTACAAACACTAGTCTTGGTAATTAGGAAAAGGGTGTCCATTTGAGGTAATAGATATAACGTGTCTCTGAATCCATTTGAGTGGCCACGAGAGAATCAATTTGTATAGGAATTCAGAGTGAAAAGCTCATATCTTAGAGCTGTAAATCGTTGAGAAATGTGTAAGACGACCATTGCTGCAATACAATAAGTTCTTGTCATATTTCGGGTATTACTATTTTCATTTTTTTTATTCTTTATATGTTTATAATTTGCCTCACAACCATTTCATCTGCATATAAGATGTTCATGTGTAACTAAAGATTCTGAATATGAGATTATAGTTAGTAATTGGTGTTTATGATAGCATGTGAATGGATATTATGTTTGGCGTACGGGAAAAACACATGCAAGCTTAGCGGATAGTGATTTCGACTTAAGGCACTATTAGATCCTGAGGTTCGGTACCTACGTTGTGTCAATCTGGACATTAAACGACATCTTTTTGGTCACTACTGCGTGGGTCTTATAGAGTGGTGCGCTCACAATTGTTCAATGCTACAAGTAAATACTATTACAAAGCTATAATATTAGGTTGGTTTCTCGTTAGAATTATAAACTTTATGCTTTCATTTTTTATCCTTAATTTCGTACTATTGAAGTCTACAACTACCAATCTTAAATATTTCTAATTGAGACATCAGAATAACGAACATGATACAGAGTGTATGTCTATTTGCTCATTTGTGTACAATATTCGGACTTAACATCCGATTACTACTTTGCTAATGATGCACTTGTCGTGCCGTCATTCCGTGTCTAGAACCGTGAGGCGTCACCTACCCCAAACTAGTGTTACCCAAAAGCCTAAGATTGTGTCTCGTGTCCAAGCTTAGACGGTTGCGGTTGCGTTATAGGGGCTTGGGTTGGTTACTAGATCCAATACGATAATGTACAATAAATGAGAACTAATCAGTATAAATTTATTTATTGTTTGCTCTCTTTTTGATGTGGGGTACACTTTATATGCTTTTAAAATACATTTTCCCGTCATGCTCTCCTTTTTCTTCGTCTCCTCTTCCATTTTTCTTTGCAGTTGGTTTTGTACCCGTAGAACTAAAACGGAGGCAGTTTGCGTCCTCACGCCGCAGATCGATGAAGACACTCCTCTCTCCACATCGTGCTTGTCAATGTGGGTCTAGTGTTTCTCGGTTGATTCGTTGTACCGATTACAAAGGAAAACCGATTGAATTCGTGCTTTCCAATGCTAGTGTCAATGAAAGTTTTGGAACCTGGAGTCTCGGTCCAATAACAAAACGTTGCATCTATACGATTAACCGTTCGAAATCCTCAAAAATCATGGTTCAATTTAATATACACGCACAGTCTATGTTGACCTATTTGCAAGTTAAAATAAAGTAAAATTAAACAATAAAACTTTATCATTGCATTAATGGCAGATCTTGGACGCTTCCTCAAGAGTAAGGAACTCTCGTTTCAGAGGAAGACCCGAACGTGGTCTTCTTCTGACCAGCTAACAATAAATCTTATATATTTTATTTATTATGATTAACATGTTTTTAATATGAAAGTGAAGAAATCATAAAATAAAATAAAATAAAAAGAACCATAATTCACTGAGAAGTTATTTAATGCTATTGGGCAGACTTAGCTATTTGATTTAGATTTTAGGTCAAATAATCTTCTCAGTGAGACGGGTTTCATGAACAATAGTAGCTACTCAGCCACCAAAATACTTATTGCTAAAAAATTCTCCTTATCAATCAGTACTAAGAAACCATGTTATAAAAATACAAGTATTTAAATTTTAAATTTGGGAGTAAAAAATTAAGACACTATAACAATGTGAAACTTTTTTTTTGTAGGACAGGAAGGCGAAGGTATCAAAAATGGTTCATTCCGATATGATTAGCTGGCTGCCACATGTACCACTTACGGTAACATTGTTGTCAATTAAAAAGACAACATCATTAATTGGAGGATACTAATTTTTTAAATAAAATAGTAATCCATCTCACAAGGCAACCCCTTGCACCCTATATTCAGGCTACGCGCAGAGTGGCGAGTAGGTTTCACTCCAAGTGTCGGTCACACTCACACTCACACTCACACTACTTGTTAGTTGTTTGGTTCGCTAGCAATATTTTTTTACTAAAATATACCATCCTCATTGTAAATTAAACATAAATAAGTGTATAATAACACGTGGCAAATCAGATTAAATTTGATTGGTCAATGGACACCATGCTCTTTTTTTTCTCACGTCACTTTCCACTTTATGACGATCCGATGGTACTATTTTATCCACGCAACGAAGCAGCCAAGCACCGAAACATCTTCGAAAGCACGTTCCAAACAAGCCCTTTACCTTTGCCGCAACCGGACGCGAACCGGTTTCCGATATTAATTTAATTCCTGCCTTGGCGTCCGCCAATTTCACGTTAGTTACGTGGCGGAACTATAAATACAGCACTCCGACGGACCGTTAAGACCCGAAGATAGAGAAATAAAGAGATAGCATATCTACAAAACTCACCGGGTGGACGACTCGATTCCTGCCAGTTCAGACTCGCCTGAATTGGGGTTCGAATCTCCATTTCCGGATCACATCGGGTTCTGATCTGGTGAGCTGCGAGGTAATTGCTTTTCTGATTTCGATTTGTTCTTCGCTCTCATTGCCCGTTCAGTTCTTCGTTCCTTCTCTTTGCTGGATCTGTGGTTTCCTGTTTTTTTTCGGTGTTTCTGTTGTGATCTCGTGATGAACCTCGCCATGGATTTGATAATGCTGTGTTATTTTTAATTGTGATTTGGTATATTAAATTGAATTCAATTTACTCTGTTTCTTCATTCATCAAGTAAGCGTCTCCTTGTAATTATCATTAATTATGTGTTTTTCCTTTTCATTTACGGGATAAAATTAAATAATCTTTGTACATGATATGTAATTCTAGATCTGTCAATCCAATAGCTGGTTCAATAGTTTATTTGTTCACTGAGATGTGTTGTAAGTTCTTAGGCGACCTACAGTTACTAGCAATCTTGTGTTCTACAATTACTATCAAGCAAGATGCGCACAGCCTTGTCCAGTTTCATATTTCGACTGAGGCTCTAAAAGGTTCTGATTTTGTTAGGTATGATTATGAATGCATATACTAATTGTCAGTTTGTGTTTTTCGGTCATGTAACTAGCCCACAAAAATCGAAAACCAGTTTAAATTATCTGTTATTTACTTGATACAGAGTGTGGTTCTCACTTAAAACTCCAGGCATTGACATAGCTGGAATTGGTTTAAAAAACTAGCTAAACCATTTTGCATGCATTCTCCTACTTCTTTAGCACTGTGATTCATTGCATGAATTGTGTTTGAGTCTTTTGGTTCCTTCTTTCATGCATAGGCATAGCTTGAATTGTTGGTTCATCATGGTAAGATGTATAATGTTAGCATAGAGTATTTAAGGATGGATATATAAGTGAGTATACAGATTCATCTGCTAAACACATTCTCGGTCATATTTGCTGATTGCTACTTCTATTTTAACTTCCTGACCCACAGGAAAAACAGCGTGCACATCAAGATGAAGGCACTTATTCTTGTTGGAGGCTTTGGTACACGGTTGAGGCCATTGACACTTAGTGTTCCCAAGCCACTTGTTGACTTTGCTAACAAGCCCATGATTCTGCATCAGGTAACTTTTTGACTTTTCACCTCTTACTCTAGTATAATCTATTCCATCATAGTCAAGAACTGGAAGTGTCCAGCTCTCTGTGCTGCCTCTTGATACTCCCTTCATCCCAAAACTAGTATCCTCTTCGACCTTCTGCAAAAATTAAGGAGTAGTGAAAGTGTGCTTGGCTACTCGCACATACGAGCGTACCTTATCTGCTCTCACTTGTTAACCTACCAAGTGTTTGTAACTGCCCTTTGGACGGATATAATTCCCGCTTAATTAACTTACCATGCTACTCAGCAGCACTGGTGTTTAGGCTTCACATCATGAATTTTCTGTTTTTTTTTTTTTATAATTTCTATGAAATTCTGAAAAAGTTTGAACGTTAACTATGGCTACTCTTTTGGTTATCAGTTAGTTTCTCCCTCCACGTGTTCTGTTTGATGTTTTAGCTATGGGTCGGTTGTGTTTTGATGATTCTAATTGACTTGGTGGTTTATCCTTCCCAGATAGAGGCTCTCAAAGCTATTGGAGTGGATGAAGTGGTTTTGGCCATCAATTACCAACCAGAGGTAAAGCCTCTTTTTTCTCACTGCAAACATTTTTTTAGTCATGAAAGAGTTTGATGAATCTGAAATTTGATGGTGTTTTCTCCCCCAAAAGGTCATGTTGAACTTCTTGAAGGACTTTGAGGCAAAACTGGGTATTAAGATCACCTGCTCACAAGAGACCGAGCCACTCGGCACTGCTGGTCCTCTGGCTTTGGCTAGGGACAAACTATTAGATGCATCTGGTGAGCCATTTTTCGTGCTCAATAGTGATGTTATCAGTGAGTACCCCTTCAAAGAAATGATTGCATTCCACAAATCCCACGGAGGGGAGGCTTCAATTATGGTGACCAAGGTACATGTTTGATCTAAGAATATCTTTATATTATTTTGATATACTACTCACAAGATCTTCTTTAAGCTAAAAGACATTCAAATACGGTAATTGAAATTTACTTTGTTATTCGTGTGCAGGTGGACGAGCCATCAAAATATGGTGTTGTAGTTATGGAACAATCTACGGGGTCAGTTGAGAGGTTTGTTGAAAAACCAAAATTATTTGTTGGAAACAAAATCAATGCTGGAATCTACCTGTTGAACCCATCAGTTCTCGACCGAATCGAGCTAAGGCCCACATCAATTGAGAAAGAAGTCTTCCCAAAGATTGCAGCAGAAAAGAAGCTATTTGCAATGGTGCTCCCAGGGTTCTGGATGGACATTGGGCAGCCAAGGGATTACATTACAGGGCTGAGACTCTACTTAGACTCACTGAGAAAAAGAAGTCCATCTAAGTTAGCCAGCGGCGCCAACATTGTTGGAAACGTTCTGGTGGATGAGACAGCCAAAATAGGAGAGGGATGTCTGATCGGCCCTGATGTGGCAATTGGGCCAGGCTGTGTTGTTGAGTCAGGTGTTAGGCTCTCTCGGTGCACGGTTATGCGTGGGGTCCGCATCAAGAATCATGCCTGCATTTCAGGCAGTATCATCGGTTGGCACTCAACTGTTGGGCAGTGGGCACGTGTGGAGAACATGACCATCCTTGGAGAAGATGTCCATGTCTGTGATGAAATATACAGCAATGGCGGCGTGGTTTTGCCCCACAAGGAGATCAAATCTAGCATTTTGAAGCCAGAGATTGTCATGTGATGTGGGAGGGGAACAAGGTATTGTGTTCAGATCATTCATTAGAGTCTGCTTTGATTTCATTTCCCTCTCTCTCTCTACAGCCACAGCTCTACACAAAATGGCTGGGTTTGATGTATTCACGAGTGCTATGTGCAAGGCATAACTTGACCATGTCTTGGTGTGAATTGTGAAATGTGTACCTTTCCGACTGTAAAAAAAGAAATAAATTATGAATTGGTTTTTGCTGGAGGGATGTTTTATGAGCAATTAGAGTAGCCCAAGTTCAGCTTCTTCTTCCTTCTTCTTTTGTTTTACATTTTTCTGAAGTTTTTCCAACACAACCAATTATTGTTTCTGTATTATTAGTTAACATTCATTTGTTCAATGTTCAATCTTTGTGCGGATTCTTATTATAATGTCATTTTCAATGAACGAGATTTTGTTGATTCCATTTCGAGATCTCAAAATATTAGGGAAAAGTAGTGATATATTTATATTGAATGGGTGGGTACACATCATAGTCTCCAGAATTGATGACAATGTGAAAATGGTCTCATAAAAAATATTCTGACGAAACCCTTGTATGATTTTACATATGGGACCACATTTATAGGTGAGAAATATTCAAATATATATTTAATTACATGTTGCGTTCTCTGTGGACCAAATTGCTATCATCAACAAAGCAAATGCAATGGACCCTCACTCACTAGTTGCAGATGTTGACTCATTTTGACTCTCACTCAATTTATTGGAAAAAATATTTATCATTACTATTTAAACACTTGGGTTAACTTGAATTTCGATCATTCAATCACACTTAAATATTTGGTCAAATAAGGTGTTGATCCCTTAACCATAGGGTGCTAAAATTAATCAGCAAACAGCCAAAACCTAATATATGCTGATGATTTCACCAAGACCACAAGGAACTAATATGAGAAAACTAATGAAATATTTAAACCTAACCCAGCGGAGTTGGACATGGTTAGGTAGCTACTCCAATAATTATCTTCTTTCATTAAACTTAATCCAACTACCTTCTTAAGAAAATGCATGATATCATAACAGCAGTATGGCATTTTATGTGTACTGTTCAGTGCCTCATGATTGATACGTGGCCTCAGCTATTTCCAAGCTTCCTACTTGTTTCAAATCTCTAAAGAAGATCGTTTTTGCTCTTATCTGATCATGATTCTTTTAGTGAAAGGAACGGCTCAGTATAATATGACCTTCATTTTCAATCAATGTGTTGCCATCAAGGTTCATTATATAACTTCAGACAAGTAGTAGCAAGGAACTTGTGGCTTACCATGTGAGCTATCCCCCTGGCTTATCATATTTCAGGACCTACCTTCAGAGATACCGCATATTCTAATCTTATATAAGTTAACCGAAATATATATGCCAATGAATTGTCATTTTCTATATAAAAAAGAGAAGACTATTCATACTAAGGTAATATTACCAATTCCTACTGGCCAAGTGGTTATTTACCACTGTGACCTGTTTTCTCCCCCAAATAGTTAGCATTGCAGGTATGATCAGTTGAACATAATTGAAGTACATAGTTACTAAAACATGTGGTATTTGAAATTGAAAAGGTATTCATGCAGAAGCCATAATCCAAAAGGTGACATAAGATGATATGGCAATGAGAAACCATGATACAAAAGCCAATGCTACAGAAACCTGAAACCTGTCGCATGGGAAATAGGGCGGTGAGGTACAAAAATCAAGGTCCTTTGTGTACACAACTGTAACCCCAGCTGAGGCACATGCAGCTGCAAGTGATAGAATAGCTGTAACCTGTATGTTGCATTACTGTTAGCATACTGAATTGATTTCTTAAAATGATTCACATGACTATTATTGTCCAAGATTAAGAAAATCAAACTTGTCACTTAGGTGTAGACAGACTTCTTGTGCAATACCATATATAAGCACACGCCCAACAAGTCCACTCGTATTACTACAATCTATAGCAATAGGCACAATGGGACTAGGGATCCTTTTATAAAATGATGTGCCCCAAACATCATTCACAAAATCTGAATTTGGGCATATTTTTCACAGGGAACCATGCATATTCCTAAATTGAACTGAGAATGTCTCATGAAAAGATTGAGAGCCAAGTTCTACATTAAGTGTAGTATTTAGGGCAAGCAAAGTGTTTTAGAAATCAACACAAGGACTTTATAATGGTTTTGTGGGTGCAAAAAATGGTTTTAGAATGCTTTGCCAAAGGGAGCACACTGATAATTCAAAAAAGTATGAAGAGTAAATGTTTGTCTGTGTTTATTTCTCTATGTGTTTGGTTGTGGCTCTATGAGCACCGAAGGGAAATATGGTAAACGATACTTGTAACTGTATAGATGGGGATTGATGTTTAATAGAGAGAAGTTTATATAGCCATTTATTAAATAGAGAAAAAGAATGCTTTTGCATAACTAGTTCATGAGGATAAAAGACCTGAGGGCAACCTCTATAAATGAGATCAAAATTCAAAAGCATGTGTAAGAAATTTAGTTTCAAATTTCTCCGGTGTTTGTGGAGAACTCAATGTTCTGGCTTCCCAAGACTAGAAAACCCTGACTAAGAGGTAATTCTAAATAAACAAATTTTCCACGAATGCTTATATGCTTTCTATGCATAATAGTTCTGTGGCTGTATGAAGTTTTGCATCCATGTAAGTTGTAATATAATGATAAAATGAAGTGAAGCATAAGTTGAGTTACCCAATCTCCAACAACAAATAGGCTCACTAGGATAGGATTTTGCAAGTTTCTCTTCAGTCGCAAAGCATGCAAATCAAGGCAGGCAAGTCCAAAACTCCAAAACACTTGAAGTCCCATTGATGCAACCAAATAGCTGTATTCGATAAACATAAGCCTGATTAGACCACGGTGAAATGGATAAATACAGTTCACTAATTAAACAACTTATAGGAAAAATCATGGAAGCATGAGACCAATCTTGAGCACGTCGAGAATGGAAAAGACAGCCTGAATAGCAGATGTGATTGAACAAATATACACATACACCAATATGCATATTTCAAAAGCATGGTTACCAGCTCACAGCAATCCTATATTAGACCTGCCCAAGTAAATATAATTATAAACGAGAAAGAGAGAGAAAAAGAAATCGTTTCTTCACATGAGAAGAACATGGGTATGGCAAAACTGTTTTCCAGTAATGTAATTGGAAGATAGATATTTAGTTCCAGTTCTGCCCATTTTTTTTTGTAGCACATTGAAGGAAACCCGGCTCGCATTCAGACATTCCTAAATTATCAGAAAATTGAACCATACCATTGGCATTCTTTCACGTTTTATCAGCTAACATGTACCAAAAATATGAAGTAAAAGGCTGCAAGCATTTGAATATACTTATCTGATATTAACTTCAATAAGTCAGCTGGTAATACAAATTTAACCCAATGTGGAAACACAACAGAAACAGCAGTGGAGTTTATAACAAATTTTTGGTTCATCAAGTGTATTAATTTGAAGAAATCCCAGATTAAAAAAGAAGAAGATGAGTCATAGATGTCAACTACTCAAGATAAGAAATAAAATGGAACATGAGTAACAGAAAAAAGCATGACCATTCAAAGAAGAATCAGAAAATACAGATTTCATTTTCCCATCCACATTGCAGAATGCTATGATTACTAAAAGAATCTAGTGATTGGTAAACGCTCTAGTGGAAATAAAATAAAGGAAATTGCATAGCAGTTAATATATTATAGGGTAATGAAAAGAAGATAGGGAAAGGAAATGACCAGAAGGCAGTGGAGTTGAAGAAGCCAGAGGAAGAGACCATGACCCCAATTGAGGCTGCAGCAAAAGAGCATTGCCCAATTCTCAGAACCAGCCCACTCACCTTCCCAGGACTCCCAAACAACTCCTTCATTTTCAAAACACAACGCAAGGATCTAATGCTCGACTCCGATTTTTGTGGAACAAAAGCCTTTCCTTTTTGGTGGGTAGATTTCGATTACCGGAAATGGAATGTTCTGATGGTGTGTGTGTGTGAGAGAGAGAGAGAGCTATGCCTATGGCTGAGAGTGGAACTGCTCTGCTCATCAGAGCTTCAAAGGCAATTTCTTTACTGACCCTAGAATTTGGGTTTCATAATTAACTTCAAAGGCAATTTCTTTTCATTTTTCTATTAAGGAAATCTTATTCCGACACGTAAGCAGTTGGTCAAAGCGAACCCTAAAACCCTTCACTTTCCCGTCACAGTCTTCTTCCCCAACGCGACAGAGCAGAGAGGAGAAAGAGAGAAATGGCGTTCTCTGCCTTGGTTCGCAAATCGGAATCATCCTTAGTTCCTCTTGCAAGCCGAATCATCCAATCCGAGCGAAATCACCAACGTGCGCTCTCCACTGCCCTCAATCGACAAACCAACATTGCATTCAACGCTTCGATTTGCGATTCTTCTCCGGCCGGGAATGCCGATCTAGGAACTAAGAATGTCGATAGGGTGAGTTCTATGGTCTTCGATGGCTTTCTGTTTGTTTCCTGAGATTATGAATGTGGGTTTGAGTTTAGTGCACTCACAAGGATGTGATCCAAGAACATGTACCCCTAGTTCTACATCTTCTCCTTTTATCTTTTTTTTTCGGCAGCTGCTTCTGTTTCAATTCCTCAGCATTTCGGCCTGCAATACATGCTTAGTTCAGATCAACTCCACTATGGATAAAGCAAGAACCTTGTTTTCTGTAAACCCCAGAACATGCAGATGTACGAGAGTGGTTTTATTTACTTATTTAGGCATTGCTAAAAAAAAATCTTTCATGTCATCAAGGGAACCAATTTCTTTGAAGCTACACACCTGCGGTAAGATAACATTTAGGATTGATTGAAGCTATCTTCATTGCAATAATGTGGGTGGAATTTTATACTGCAATTTAAAATCACTTCTTGGAAGTGATCTTTGCTTGTAAAAATAGGCGTGGAACAGAACATAACACCCAACCACATCCAATCTTTATTGAAATATGTTTTTTTACAGTGCCTAATTTGCTACTGCCGAATCCTAATCAAACTTATCTTTTCCTTCTCAAGTTATTTGGTGTTAGATTGCATGGTTTGCTTGATCTGATTAAAGCATGGAAATATGCAGAAGAATTGAATTCTCATTCATGCTGATTGACCAAAACACCTCACTAAAAATAGCAGTTAATACGATAAATTTAGGTTATTTGCTTTGCCGCATCTACGTAAATAAAGAAGATTATAACAAAGAAATTACCCTGTAAAGGAATAAGAGGAAAATGTATGATACCCCCTCGTCCCAATACATGTTTCCCATTCCCTTTTTAGATAGTTGAATAGTTGTGGGTTACCTATAATATCCTACCATGAGTTGATTACACTATCTTGAATACTGGAATCATGGGTAGACGGGAGGGTAAAGGATTGAAAGTGAAGGATTAAAAATAAAATCCTCGATTCTTACACAGTCAAAAGAGACACTTATTTTGGACGCGTATAAAGTGTAGATGACTATGATTCTTTCATCATACTAAGGACAATGGCCTATCATTTGTTATTTCTCTGATATTTGATTTAGATTTGCTCATTAATCATGAACACATCTTCAGTCTGTTTCTTGTCTGTTTTACTATCTCTATAGCCTTGGAAATTCTTGATTTGGTCAAGATCTTATACTTTGTCATCTCTATATTTTGCAATAGGTTGGAGGAATTCCGGATAGCTTATATTTCCACTATGAAGATGTATTGCGTCAAGATCTTTTACTCAAATTGAATCGCTCCAACATTACTCAAATTCCTCGGGTGAAAGAAATACGAGTAATGCCAAAGGTAACCGATGAGGCTACGACCAAGACAGGTAGATTGGCTATGGAGATTTCATGCAGTCAGAAGTTCACTCCATCAGAAAGTGGATCTGGCAAATCTCAGCCTAATACCTTTGTGGGGTCTAAAGACAGAGGATATGTTCCCGATGTTATCAGGCCAACCACCCTCCGAGGGCAGGCCATGACTAATTTTTTGCTCAGATTGTTGACGGTAATGTCCATGTCCGATTGCAAAGTGAAAATAAGGGAGAACATGATCCACTTCTGGATGGACAAGGAGTTCTGTGAATTTTCTCCTGAACTGGAAGATCATTTGGAGATTTTTGAACATGTTCGAGGAGGGTTCAATGTTAGTATTGTTACTACAGCTGAGACAAAAGAAGAGACTAAATTATTGTGGAGTGGCCTTCTGCAAAAGGACGAGGGTGAAAGTCTGTAAGATGCTAGAGAATTGAAATACAAAGGGAGCAAAATAAAAGTTTAAGAAAGGCCGAATTCATGATATTCCTCTCGAAAGCGGCGAGTATATGGAACTTGTTTGGGATGCCAGATGTGCTTCCCATTTTCATTTCTGTCCTCAGAGTTTGAGGTTCATTGCATAGTAATTAACTGTGTTTTGGTTTTGTGAAATTAGAATGAAGTCTGGATTGAGTGGTGATATTATTGTAATAAATCATTTAGCATATTCATAGTTGAGAGCTTGTGATTCTTAGTTATTTCAGTGTCTCGGAAACAACGATAATGGTCAAATAACGTTGAGGCCTTTTTTAAGGCTATTTCAACTTAGCAGGAGATATCGTATCGGGGAGATAACTGCAAATAACGCTTTTGTAATGATAATAAGGGAATATTACACATAACATTGGCTAACTATTAATCTTTTTCACATTATCCTCATAGCAAATTTAATTTTCGTTTGAGATATCCTAACTTCCTTTTTTTCTTACTTTACTGTTTCCATCCAAAAACAAGCGGAAAATAACCATGTATGAAACACGTGTTGTTATATTTTTAGAAAATGCTCAAATTACCCATAACTTAACCTTCACTACCTCCTCTCCTCCTTTAGGGCTTGGAACATGGTAAAGATATATTTATAAAAAGGGTAAATTTCATCCGAGTATCTTAACGAAACTTCATTTTCATCCGACTACCCTGACGAAGGTTTGTGACACATTAGTACCCTGACGAAACTTTATGTATCAACTTAGTACCCGCCGTTAGTTTTCCATCCATTTTGGATGGAAATGGCGA
>JAYMSV010001526.1:0-12650 GCA_036897745.1 Erodium moschatum | reverse complement strand
AGTTTAAATCTGATTTTATGTATTTTAAAAAAACATCTGAGAGGCCGCGTGTCGCAGCCTCATTGACTGACACGCGACCCACGAACTGGAATAGCGGTGCACGGGCGCGAACACGACCCGCAATTTAACGGTTTGCGGATCGCAGAATTGGCGCTCCACAACGCACGACCCACGAATCGCGAACCGCTAAATCACGGTTTGTGATCGAGGTTCGGAAAACGGTGTGTTGCGCTGTGCATGCTCTAATAATTTGTTAAAGGGTAAAATCATTGTTTTAAAACATGTTTTATACAAAAAAAATGAGAGCATTTTTACCATTTTTAAAGAAAAAAAAATGTTTTTGTTCTTCAATTAACTGGATTTGTTTAGAAAGGCCATGTATGTATACAGGCTCGGTCCAAGTCAATTATGGGCCGAGACATGAGGCCCGACTAATAATCTGAATCGAATCGCCTGACTCATTGAGTCGGATTGGTCTTCTCAAAGCCCGACACGAGTCAAGGCTTCGTCAAAGTGTCAAACTGAAACTGTACCAACCCAAATCGGTCTCAGATTTGTTCCCGCGGAAGAGAGTCAAGGAAGCTCAATGGCACAGGAGAGCCAAGCGATCCATCGAAGCACCCGTAAAAATGGCTCCTTTAACCTGACCAAGCCAGTTCGTTGCATAGTGAAGCTCGGTCAGCTTTTTTTTTTTCTCTTATTTTACTCAATTGTATGAGATGAATTTGGTTTTCGATTGAGAAATGAAGTTTTATGAGTTCATTTCAGATGCTAGATTGATGGTGAAGCTGTAAAAACTGAAACCCATGTTTTGATTTTAGGTGTTTGATTAAGAAACCATATGGGTTTGATGTGATATCACCAAATGATCTTTAGGAGAGAGTGCAGAGAAGGAAGGAGATATAATTAGTATTTTTTCCTTGATTCTGTGACTCTGATTTGATGTTCATCTTATTGGTGTAATGAACCCACAACACTGTCGGAGAAATGAAGTTTCATGGGTTAATCTGAGATGTTAGATTGATGATGAAGCTGTAAAAACTTGAACCCATGTTCTTATTTCAGCTGTTTGATTAAGAAACCATATGGGTTTGATGTGATATTGCCAAATGATCTTTAGGAGAGAGTGCACAGAGGGAAAGAGATCTAATTAGTATTTTTTTTCCCTTGATTATGTGACTCTAATTTGATGTTGATCTTATTGGTGCGATGAACCCACCACACTGTCTGAGAAATGAAGGTTCACGAGTTCATCTGAGTGTTAGATTGATGGTGAAGCTGTAAAAACCGAAACCCATGTTTTGATTTCAGCTGCTTGATTAAGAAACCATATGGGTCTTACGTGATATTACCAAATGATCTTTAGGAGAATGTGCTCAGAGGGAAAGAGATATAATTAGTATTTTTTTCCCTTGATTATGTGACTCTAATTTGGTGTTGATCTTATTGGTGTGATGAACCCACCACACTGTCTGAGAAATGAAGTTTCACGAGTTCATCTGAGTGTTAGATTGACGGTGAAGCTGTAAAAACCGAAGCCCATGTTTTGATTTCAGCTGCTTGAATAAGAAACCATATGGGTTGATGTGATATTAGCAAAAGGAAAAACGTTATTTACACCCCCTCGATGACCTTTGAGTTTTAGGAACCCCTACAGGTGAGGGGTTATCAGTACCTCATTGTCACCTTTGGCTATTCGTCAAAAACCCACAGATTCAATAGGTGATGATTTTATCAGAAACACTGTCAACATTTCAGTGTGTTTCTAGTGGATGTTTGATGAATAACAAAAGTTGGCAGTGATAACCGTTCACCTTTACCTTGTGTTTTTGAGAATCAAAGGTCACCGAGGGTTTGTTAGGAAAGTTACCCCTTAGGAAAATGATCTCTAGGAGAGAGTACAAGGGTGTTTTTTGATATATGGTATGTGGCTGAGCACAGGAGGTGCAGCAATCACTTGCAAAAACGAAATAGAGAAGATAAACGAAGAAGATCTTAAAACAGTTTCATCACAGCTGAGGCAAGCTATGAATCCAGGCAAGGTTATTGGGATGGATTGGAGCATGAGACCCGGAGTTTCAGAAATTTGTCCTGCTGTGGATGATCTTGAGGATCAGCACTCATTAGATTCCAGCAGCTTCATTGTCGTTCATGGAGCAGGTTAGTTCGATATCTTTCATGTGCTGAATCGGAATTTATGTTCATGATAGCTATAAATATATACATTCTAGTCTCGATTTGCCTCGTCAAGTAAATGATTTGTTTCATCGTACATTTTTGGGTTAAGAATCATAACTTAAACGTATGCTTCTTACTCTTTGTACAACACAGAGTAAGGAATTGAAAGGATATATATTTTTTTTGTACTTGTTACTTTTTAAATCTAAATGGTAAGGGTAAAATCGTCATTTTTATACAAATTGCAACGAAAAGACAAGTTCAGGGTACTTTTTGCAATTATCAAATAAGAGGGTTAAAAGTTGCAAAAAATGAATACCTTGGGATGCTTTTTTGCAATCATCCCTTATTTCTATGGCAATGTTGGGTTTAGGTTCCTTTGGGCACTTTCAAGCTAGCAAGTCAGGTGTTCATAAAGGTGGATTGAACCAACCCTTGGTTAAGGCTGGTTTTGTTGCCACACGCATATCAGTAAGTCTTTTACTTGACAAGCACATCTGTAAAATCACTCTTGGTTTTGTTACAAATCATTACACATATCTTTTTTTTATTGTTGGTTTCAGGTTACAACTCTCAATCTTGAAATCGTCCGAGCTCTGGCTAGAGGTACAGAATTTTGCAAATCATGAATCTTTTTCACTTATATGCTTCGCGAGTTCCTAATCTCAGAGCTTAACGGTCTAAACGGTTACTTGTGTTTCTGTTTGTAGAGGGGATTGCGTCAGTTGGCATGTCTCCATTTTCATGTGGATGGTCAACCAACAAAAGAAATGTTAGAATCATTCAGAACCCTTGTTGTATTCGGGGATAATTGTAGAAAAAGTACCGTGAGGTATTCATTTTTTGCAACTTGTAGCCCTCTTCTTTGATAATTGCAAAAAGTACCCAGAACTTGTCATTTTCTTGCAATTTGTATGAAAATGACAACTTTACCTTTACAATTTAGATTTTAAAATAATAAGTAAAAAACAAAAAAATCCATTTTTTCATATCCTTTAATTTTCTCCTCTTTACCATACAAATAATAAGAGATTTAAGGGATATGAAAAATTGATTTTTTTTGTTCTTTAATTATTATTTTTAAATTTTAAATTTCCAAGGGTAAAATCGTCATTTTGAAACCAATTTATACAGGGTGCAACAAATGATTTCAACAAATTTATACAAAATGCAATGAAAAGTGCCCTGACTTTTGTCAGGGCACTTTTTTGCAATTATCAAAGATTAGGACTACAAATTGAAAAAAGTGAATACCTTGGGATGCTTTTTTGCAATCATCCCTTGTATTGATTTGTACTATATGCATACGACACTCACTATGTACTGTGTGTGTGTGTGTTTCTACAGATGATTTCGACGGACTTGTCCATGGTGGCTAATGCAATTGACTCTGGTTTTGTACCTGTAAGTTTGGATATAGTTGATTTAATGTCCTTATTGAACCTTAGTTGTAATGATTTTGCTGATACCCTGGTTTCTGATTGAACTATATTACCAATGCTCCTAAATCATAATTTGAGAATGGTAGATTGCACATAACTACCTTTATGAATTGCCCACAAGCACATGCCCGACAGTAAAATTTTCACATACATGACTACCCTTATGGATTTCCACGTGTTACCATCTTACAAAATAGATGGAAACCATCAAAAAATTTGGAACAAAATTCGCCACGTGAGTTTAAAATTTTTTAGTGTCCAAAAACTACTCATTCCCATCCTTTAATCTTCCGATTTAGATATGATTCCCTGGAGGATTCTGATAACAGAATCGAATTGAAATCGGAAGAATATAGTATAAGATGGAGTAGTTTTGGGATATTTTAAGATATACACTCACGCGTAAGTCATGTGACAAAAGAACGACTTTTTTATGGTTCCCATCCATTTTGTACGATGATGACACATGGAAAATCATAAGGGTAGTCATGTGTCTGGAAACTTCACTATGTTTGTGAGAAATTCATAAAGGTAGATATGTGCAATTTACCCCTATAAAAGCCCGTGTGCAAATGATTAAATTATCCGTTCTTATTTACTTTGTAGGTCTTGCACGGAGATGCAGTACTCGATGACTCACTGGTTTGATTTTATTCAAGCGAAGTAAATATCTTCTACTTCTTACAAGTTACATTATTCTAGTTTATTCGATTTTCAGGGTTGCACCATATTGAGCGGAGATGTTATCATACGACATCTAGCAGCAGAACTAAACCCAGAATATGTTGTCTTCCTCGTATCCGATACACATAGTTTCAATTCAGACACTTATGTTTGACTTGTTATGTTAAACAATACTTCGTTTTTGTTTTCCATTTATCGGATATTAAAGACCGATGTTCATGGAGTGTATGATCGTCCTCCAACAGAACCAGGTGCAGTGCTCTTAAGGGAGATCGGTAAGTGCATATGATAAATACTTGATAGAAAGTGTTTAGATAATTACTTGCAAGAAAAATTGCGAAAAACAACCCTCATGTATGTGTTTTGGATAACTTTTGACCCTGAAGAAAAAACTCTTGCAACTTGTACCCCCGAACTTTCATATTTTTGCATGTTTATCACAGTTTAAAAAAACCAACAAAAAGACTTATTTGCACCTCATTCATTTGATTAGTTGAGGTCACAAATTGCCATAATGTCATACTTGGGGGACATTTTTTTTTTGCAAACATTCCTTTTTAATATAAAACTTTGGAGGTAATGCAAAAAAAATGAAACTTCGGGGCTACAAGTTGCCATAATCTCAAATATGAGGGTCGTTTAATTTTTCGATCGGAACAGCTGTAGATGAAGACGGGAGCTGGTCTGTTGTAGAACCGAGCCCAGAGAATATGGAACAAGGTTAGTGAAACTATGAAACATTCGTTATTCATCATTATTCCGATGTGTGGACATTTTTAGAGCATCCACAGTGGAAGCGCCACGTCTAGGGGGTGCTTAGAGAGTCTGCCACATAGGAGAGAGTGTTGAACGTCAGGCGCTTAGTCTGCGTCCACATTGCTCAAGACATCACTTAAGTGACACCCTGATTTTCTCTCCTGCTTTTGACGCTAAGCGTCCCCTAAACAGTGGGCGACAGAGATGCTCTTACACGATTAAATCTGTGTGTAAACTCATAGATATAGCTTAGTTAGCGAATTTAGTTTCTATTTAGGATATTATATCGGATTTCAGAGTGTTGAATATGGTTGATAGTGTTTCAAAATGGTAATGCCAATTAACGTGAGGTTTCGACAGTTAAAATAACGGTGGCAGCTCATGATACTACGGGCGGGATGGAAACAAAGATATTGGAAGCTGCAATGATAGCGAAAGTTGGCATCGATGTTTACATAGTAAAGGTAATCTTGAATAACAATCGAGTGAAAACCCAGAAGTTGGAATGAAAATTGAAAACCATCCATGTCCATTGGATTAAATTTTTTAACGGCTGAGATGTTTCCAAACTAAAATTTAGAAACTGACTTAACATCAGGAAGTTCCAAACTTAATCTTAGCCGTTAAAGTTGCAATCCAATGTTTATGACTAGTTTCCAGTTTTCATATTTGACTTTTCGGGTTTTCACCTCGAGTCTTGTTCCATCATTGTTATAAGGGATAGTTGCAACTTGTAGCCCTCTTCTTTGATAATTGCAAAAGAACCCCTGAGCTTGTCTTTTTGTTGCACTTTGTATAAATTTGTTTCAAAATGACGATTTTACTCTTGAAAATTTAAAAAAATAAAATAATAATTAAAGAAAAAAAATCCAAAATTTTATATCCCTTAATTCTTACTCTTTGTACGGTACAAAGAGTAAGAAAATGAAGGGATATGGAAATTTGGATTGTTTGTTTTTCTTATTATTTTTTAAAATCTAAATCGTAAGGGTAAAATCATCATTTTATCCAAATTGTAACAAAAAGACAAGTTCAGGGTACGTTTTTGCAATTACCAAAGAAGAGGCCTCCAAGTTGCAAAAAATGAATACCTCAGGGCACTTTTTTGCAATTATCCCTTGTTATAACTGTTTCGCCGAAATATTCAGTTTTTTCTTTTTTCCGGCTGAACACAGGCAGCGACGAGCTACTCGGTGAGGGCCATGAGCGGAGAGTTGAGAGATGGCATCCCCAGCGACTGGCTCGGGACTGTTATCAGGTTTAGAAGGTAGAATATTAGTTAAGTGATCGACTGTTTGAATTCTGGATCTGATCGCTACACAAACACGATTTACAAAAACAAACTCTACGATATGCATTTGAATGCATGAATTTGCTGTAAGCTGGGAATATATGTATCTATGTGTTATGTTATACTCTTGCGCAAAAGGCTAAAAGATGCATAATACAAATGAAAGTTTGTGAACATTGTTTTTAGGAACCAAATTTGTCCTTAATTAAAAATTCTGAAATCTAGGAGAAATTATTTTTATAATTTTTCAAGTATACTTATTAATATCATTGCATTAAAAAATAAGAATAAAAATATATATCTAGTTGAATATATTTTTCAAAAAAATAGGATGGTAAATATTTTATGTTTTATTAATGTTTTTTTAATTTGAACAGAATTAATAACGGTACACTGAAAAAAGTGTAAGACACAGATTCACTTTTGTCAGAACCTTTCCCTATATATTGCCTCTCTAAAAAGGGAACAACCTATCAGAACCAGAACCTCTCTCTGTCTCTTTCTCAAAGCATGTACAACGGGTCGTCGTGGATCGTGTCCCATCCCGTGTGGGACGCGGGCCTTTGTGTTGTGGAGTACACTTTTTGCGTCCTGCGTCCCGTAAAAACGCGGGACCGTCCGCGTCCCGATAATCCGGGACCCAGGACGTGCGTCCTTGGTCGCACGACAACCAATGAAAGCGTGCCATGTGTCCATTTCGTTTTTTTAAAAATACATAAAATCAGATTTAACTAAATATGATTGGTCTACTCACAATACATGACCCTATACGGGAACCTATCTGGGACTACCACTGTAGAGCACAGTTTATTTTGGGGCCCACATCCCACTATTTTACACGGTCAGCAAACGGGACCCTAATCCGGGCCCTTACGTTGTACATGCTCTAAAACCGTCATCTAAGCTTTGATCTTCTGTGCTGTGGTAGAGACAAACATGCAACTGTACTTCGAATATAAAATTAAAAAGAACTGATTTTGAAGAAATGTAGTAGAGGTTACTTCTTTGTCTCTTACATCAAAACATAACCATGTTTCTGAAGAATCATTGATAATCACAGCTTAATTATTTGATCATCAATGGTGCCACAGAACATGGTATTGTCCAAGATCAGCTCAAAAGCCTGACAGTGATTTCTCAAATTCTACATCCAGTAATGGCAAAAACAAAGTTCACAAAATGTTCTATATGGACTCAATTCATGATTAGCAAGTTCAAAAATTCAAAAGGGTAGATGAATGATTAGCAGGCGGCGGCAATTCGATTAGTCCAACCTTCTCAACAAGTATTCGACCTGAACTTCCTTTGTCAGAGGCATGATCCAATCTCCATAGAGTTTAGCGACTAAACTCGGGGTGATTTTGTAAACAGGATCGGCTGCATCGCCGTCTTGGTCGATCCTTATGTCTTGGCCGAAGGTTTTGGTTTTAGTTTCAACCCTCTTCTTGATTAATTCTTCTACGCTCTCATATGTAAGTAATTTCATCAGTTGATCTCTGTCCTACAATGATCATAGCATCCCCAGAATTGGAAATCAGAATAAAATGTACATACATATAGAAAGAGAGAATAGGTTTCAGGTAAAAATCACTCCTTGTGGTACAAACTAGGAACCCGTCTTAACCGTTAGATTGCCAAGATGGAAGGCTTAGATTTTACAAAAACAAAAATCATTAATGACATAAATTGTAACTGAAAAACTTTGAATTTATTTTTATATTTATTTTATAAAGTCATTATATAGGGGGACTATCTACTACAAACCTCTAATGTAATATAATATAGACTCATCTGGGCCATTAAATCAAGTGGATCTAATGCCCAATGTTTTTTAGCGGGTTCTTAATAATAAGAATAAACTTAAAGTTCTGCATATTTATAATTCATGTCATTAATGAATTTTTAAAATCTCAGCCATGTATTTTGTTTCATCCAATGAATCCTAGGGGTTTGTAGTTTGTAATAAAAAGGGGAGTTTGTAGTGGATAGCTATCCTCTCTCTCTATATCAGTTTGAGTATGAGAAAGGCCGTAGAGATTTACTTGCAATTTGATGGCTGCTTCATAGTCCTCGGGAGATGCTAGAAACTTTGCTTCTGCAACAAATTTGCCATAGTGGATTCTCTTTGAGAGTGCCTATAATGAAGTGTTTAACAAGAGAATTAGAAGCTAAATTCTTTAGATAACAAGTCCCAATCCATCGTGAATATAAACTAGGAAATGGCGAAAGTTCCAAATTCGTTTTGCAAGTATACTAGGTTCCATAACATTTCACATACCTCTTTTTCGACATAAAATGATGAAAATGTCCTTGCCCTAATCTCAGAGAATGACTTCATAGCTACCCAGAACATTTTGATTGTACGTAAAAAAAAACAGTTGAGGAAAAGACTCTTTAAAAGATAAAAACTATGAAAAAGGAGAAAAAAATGGCATTATTTTTATATTAGGGTCAAGGGCATTTTTATCATTTCCTGACAAAAAAGAGCTATTTGATTTTTTAAAAAACTTAGGGTAGCTGTAGCCTGTAAGAAACGGTTGAGTAGATGTAAAAAGACTCCTTAAAAGACAAGCTCGGTGAAAAATGTGTAAGGTTAGGTGTAGTTAAGTGTAATTAAGCCCCTTTTTTTTAAAAAAAAAAATTAAGGATCTAGTTAGGGGAAGTTATGTGCAAAGATTATAGTTCATTTCAATACCTGCAAGCAATTTGTGTCACAAACAGCAGCTGATCCATAATTACCGTCATCTCCTGTCTTGACCAACCTTGTGAGGAGATCGCTAAAATACATATTCCAAACCTTGTTGTTTATGTTAATCGAATCTGCACAGGAATGCAGAACCTAGTTTCAAGAAAAATAGCGACAAACATGTTAATTTTAGAAACAAAGTCGATCGAAAATTTGCAATAGTACATTTAGATATCGAATATATTAACCAGGAATACTTGCAAAAAAGTACACTGAGGTATTCATTTTTTGCAACTTGTAACCCTCTCTTTGATACTTGCAAAAAAGTGCCATGAACTTGTCTTTATGTTGCACTTCGTTTCAAAATTACGATTTTACCTTGCAATTCAAATTTATTTATTTTTAATTAAAGAATAACAAATCCAAATTTTCATATCCCTTAAGTTTCTTACTCTTTGTACAGTACAACGAGAAAGAAAATTAAGGGATATGAAAATTTGGATTTGTTAAATCTAAGTTGTAAGGGTAAAAATGTCATTTTTATACAAACTGCAGCAAAAAGACAAGCTCAGGTACTTTTTTACAATTATGAAAAAAAGAGGGCTGCAAGTAGCAAAAAATGAATACCTCAAGGTACTTGTTTGGAATTATCTTTATTTACAATAATTACCTTAGGGTACTGCAAAGGAGGAAGCATTGGCTCAGGTAAGGATAGTGGGAAGAAAGGATGTTCATCAGGACTCTTATATCTTCCCACCTAATTTGCAAAGAGAAACCGATCAGAAAACTTGTATACAGAAAAAAAAAATGGATTGGTTACACATACATTCAAAATTTGTTTTACTGCTACCCTAAGTTTTTTTTAAAAAAATCAAATATCTTGTTTGTTAAAAATGATGAAAATGTCCTTGACCATAATCTCGAAAAAAGACTCCACGGTTACCCTAAACATTTTGATTACATGCAAAAATGATGGGATAATTGCAAAGAAGTACCATGAGGTATTCATTTTCTGCAACTTGTAGCATTCTTATTTGATAATTGCGAAAAAGTGCCCAAAAACTTGTCTTATTGTCATTTTGAAACAAATTTATATGAAGTGCAACAAAAGGCAAGTTCAAAGCACTTTTTTTGCAATTATCAAAGAAGAGGGCTACAAGTTACAAAAAATGAATACCCCCAGTATTTTTTTCAACTATTCCAAAAACGATTGAGTAGATGTAAAAAGACCCTTTAAAAGGTAAAGCGGTTAAAAAGACAGGGAAATGGCAACTTTTTAGATCAGGGTCAAGGGCTTTGGTCATTTTTTGACGAAAAAGAGCTATGTGCAAATTTTCAAAACCTAGGGTAGCTGGAAAACGAATTTTGAGTTCAGTAGTAGCTAGGTGTAATTAACCCTAAAAAATTACAATTCTTCTATAACGTGACTGAACCAAGAACTGCAAAATCAAACCTGAGCTTGGAGTTTCTCGGACTCAAGAACCATGAACTCAACCAAAGAACCTCGAAACCCATCCATGGAAAATGCATTATGGTCATACGTGTCTGCATTGTAACAGTACTGAGCTCTCTCCAGAAGGGCGAAAATTATGCTATCTTCTTGTCGGATTAAAGAGTGCCTTATACTGTCGAGAGTTAAGATCTCACTCTCATCGACCCTTTTCTTAGTTGTGTATCTGCACAAAATCAATGCTTATTAATATATTTTCCTGCTAAGTTATTTTTTTATCAGCAAGAAAGAGGGGAAATCCTATTCTACCAGTCTAATTTCTAGCCAACCTCCACTTAGACCTGAGACCTGCTCCCAAGCAGATGTATCAACTAGGGATTCGAACATCTTACTTCAAGGATGTGAGAGAGCTCTCTAATCACCAGGCCAACCCAAATGAAAATATTCCTGCTAAGTTTTTTACTCGACTTAATCCTTAAATCATAGTTGTGCCAAATTTCATTCTACAAAAGTCTCCTCATACTACTCTTTAAGGAAATTCATATGTTCCCAACTTTTACCTAAATCCGAACTCCATTGGAGCTTCTTCCATGAGAGCACCTGCCGTGGTGGCGAAAAGGAGGTTTGATTTGGTCAAAAAAGTGTTTTTGACCATTTTTAGCAGTTGGGGCGGTTCTCTCTCCTCTAGGGTGAAGGATTTACCACCCCTATCAATTCGTCGGGGGAATCCAGTTTGCCCAGAAAAGGTGGTTTGAAGCCACTTTTCACGTGGCTATTTGCCCCCAATTCGCCATGCTTTGAGTGAATACCATTGTGGGGAGGCTGGACAAATCTATATTTTCCGGCGGATTCGCCTGGACTCATCGCCCAGTGCACTGCAGATGCTCTAAGCTCCATTCCAATTCACAAACATATTACAATAATGCCATTCATTCTTTCTCACCCATAATCTTAGCTTTTGGTGAAAAAAAATGTACACTAACTATTTCAGAGATCAATGGGGTTGACTTTGTCCCATATACCCAAATGAGATTTACATGGGCATTCTCAAAATCACACTCAACCAAACCGAATACAATGATGATTTTCAGCTGGTATATACATGCATAAGTACAATCACACAAACATTAAAAGGACATCCAAGTAAGAAAAAAAAAACTATCCCAATCATAATTGCATATCTGCCTTTCCAGAGATCATAAGTATCATCTTCCAAGTTCATTCATGACATTAGAGCTTCTTGCCTTCTTCCATGAGTTCCATTATTAGTTATTACCATAATGTCATCTCATTGTTTCACAATCACACCCTAAGTCTCAGCTATTCTTCAGCAAATATGCACTAACCATTTGAGATATCAATGGGGTTGACTTTGATTAAATCTGGTATATCAATAATATTACACATACATACCTATATACACAAACAAACAATCCATAAGCATGCAAGTAAGCAGAAAAATTAGCCCAATCATAATCAAATATCTTCCATTTGGGAGATCATAAGTATCATCTTCAACCCAGAAAATAAAAATGAAAGCTTTGAGCCAGTCATGTACACAAAAAGGTTCCAACTTTGCATACCTGAAAGCTACAGGTAGAGGAGAAGAAGACACAGCAGCTCGAACAGAGCGAAACCCATTTCTACCAGAAGACGCGAAGCTGATTTTAATGGCGGATTCGGAGGGGAAGCGCGAGATGGGTCTTGAGAGCTTCGAAGCAATGGCGTGATTCGAAACTCCAAGCAGCTTACCCTCCATCGTCACTGCTCTGATTCTTCGAACCCTTACCAGGAATCGATGAATAGAGAATGAGAAATGGATTGAGCTGCGGAGGAGAAAGAAATTACTCTGTATTTATACAGTTAATTGAAATTTGGGAGCGAGTCGGAGAAGAAAGGTGGGTTCTGATTCTGTGTGCTCTGTTCAGACTTGGAAGGTCTGGACTTTAAATCTCGTCCGTCCATTCCGAAACGTAAGGTCTAGATCATTGACCTAGCTTGGTAAATGCTTTTATGAGTTGACTAATTAATACTTCAGACAGTTGTTATGGATTGTATTAATTTAATTAATTAGCCTTTTAAAATTCTATTAGGAACGTATTTATGAATTTGAGTATTGTGATCATTAAATTGTGAACAAGAATAATTCCTAGCTTGCTAATT
>JAYMSV010001525.1:0-12650 GCA_036897745.1 Erodium moschatum | reverse complement strand
GTCAGGAGTTCGTGTCAGGGAGGAGAGAGAGTGTCAAAAAAGCCCTCTTGCAATGGCTCCTTACACAAGTCGTATCAAACCATTGCAGATGCTCTTAGGAATTTTAAAATTTGTGAACGAGTCAAAGGAAGAGAAATCTCATTAAGAGGATCCACAGTGGAAGTCGATTCTGCAGGTCTGATCGACGAAAATTCAGGGTTGATTCAACGAGAGGATACAGTGGGAAGTCAATTCTGCAGGCCACATGGAGAGACGAAAAGAGGAGAGAGAAGCATAAACATCACATTTTCGTCATTTTTCGGCCGAATCATCTGCAATTTCGACGCCCATTGTGGGTGCTTCAATCAGAGCATCCACGACGTCCTATAATTTGGAGACAACTTAACTGGCGAAATCATCAGCCGATTTGGGCTGCGTCGGGCGAGTGACCATTGTGTGCCCGAGCACCCAATAGTCCAAATCAGCTCTGAAATCGCACTCACGGGCCTCACCAGTACATTGCAACTGCATATAAATGTAGCCTGGATTGGACCTATCATCTTCTCAGAACTATTAATACCATAGCCGTACCAGGGAAAATCAATTTTAAGTTTCTATTCATGAGTCAAACTAAACAGTTCTGTACGTAGGATCAGCGACAAATTAAACAATATCACTGCGCATTAAGTTGCAAGGCTTTTCAATTTTGGCATAACTTTCACAAATGCATATAATTAGACATACCAAATACAAAAGATTGCAGCTTACAAGCTAAGAGGATATAGAAAATTTGAATCTACTTTTAACGAGTCTATTGAACTACATTTGTAATTTCAAGCATTCCCTTTTCTGCATCTCTTTCCTATTTTCTCTCAGACCTAAGAGCAAGTTACTGCATCTCTACCACCTCTATAGGAGGAATCATACAGACAAAACCTCTATCAAAAGCAAGGGAAAAATTTGAGCGATATGTAGCCTTCTAGGATCAACTCCACATAGTTTGGCAACCCTGACCGGTGCTCAGAGAGGTTCTCAGTTAATCTTAGGCTTTGCTCGCCTTGGCCTCAACAAAACATAGAGAACGCCCAAAACAGTCAAAAAAGCGGGAATTGTTGTTGCATCAAACACCACTTGAACTTTTCTGTCTCTTGCGCAATGAAGTGGGTGGAATAGTGCTATAGTCTCATTCACTTGATCAACAAATCTACAAGAGCAAACCGACATGCACATCAAACATAATTTGAAATTGTCTACCCAACCCACACCGGTTACATTCAGGATCTCGATGTTGGAACATTATTGGTTAGAAACAACATGTGAATTGTGATAACGAGTCACTCAGCTATCCATGTACTACATGTTGGGAACAAGCAGACTTGTGGTGACTTTTATGGATTTGATTACAAACCCAATAAGTCAATAACAATGGAAGTTATATGAAGAGTCAGAAATGACTAACCCTTTGGTCGCATCCTCTAGGGTATTAAGCAATCTCATAGCATCCACATAACGCAGTTCTCCGGTGACGGTTGAAATCTGAGGGAGAAAATTGCCATCTGTAAAATTGGTCGACAATAATATATATGTGTGTGAAAATCTGAACTTACTCTTCTCCACAGGCCAAGAACGTAGTTGTACTTATTTACCAGCTCATGCTCCCGGGTTCGGAAGAGTTTGAAGGTTTTTTCAGCTGTCTTTTGTTAAGTTCACATTGGAATTGGCCACTATTAGCAATGACATGTGCAAGAAAGAAGTACTCATGTTTGAACATTAAAGCTGCAGATTTGAAGAGTGCATATTGGTAATTCCACTAGCATCAGTTCACTTCTGAGAAGCAAATAATTCATGGCATCACAATTATATGAATTCTCATGATAACACTGAATTACTGGGTGCTCATGTGCATGCATGTAAATATGGACATTTTTTATAAAGGATACTTGTACGCTCCATGACCAGAAGATGAATAGCTGAATTGACCTGCTGCACGGACTCTTCAAGAGTAGTAATGATATAGCTCCTAGCAATTGTATCGGACTGAAACTGAGAAATTTGCCACCCTCGAGAAGTAATAGAAAATGGGTTGCATCCTACTGACCATATCCAGTCCTGTCATATTCCAGATTAGTGACAATACTACATTTACAGCCTTGAAATTTTCTAATTACATAATTCATTAGGATAACTAATGGCAACAAATTCTGGAGTGGATTAAGTGATAGCAAATATCTGGACAGCATAGAACCTCCCAACACTTCTCAAGGGCTATAGTTGAACAAAAAAGAAAGAAAAGCAGGCAATATTTCATCATGGCATTGAGCAACAAACAAGTCAAACCGTAACCAATGCATCAAATATTAGGTATGACATACTTCAATTGCGGTTTCGTGGGCTTGACTGTAAACAAGATGAAGAGGAAGCAAACCAGCAAGATGTTCAGCTGTAGAGGCTAAAGCAGCTTTCATGGGCTTCCTGGACGTGAAAAACAAAAGAATGAATGGTTATGGTTATTAAATTTTACTGCACGAGAATGCTTTCTCCAATAAATATAATATCATTCTAAATAGTTTTTACTTCAAAGATAAGGCATTTTCTAAACAGGTATAGCCCTATAGGCTGTACATATTAGTACTTAAGTGCTGTTAATTTCAATAGATATACAACAACAAAAAAGCATATTCAAGACCGGTCAGCAATAATGAAGATGGTACAATAAGAAGAGCATGATTTCATTTATCGTTTCTTTACTCTGAAAAACTATGCTCCAAAAACATAAAACGAAATTACAGACCAGAGTAATTTTTTTTAGAAAAATGGTGATTGTATAATACCATCCTGAAGAATATTCTAAAATTGGCATGCCCAGGCCATACCCCAAATATTAAGGGCAAAACGAAACCGAATTCAAGGTTGAAGAATGAAACAACTAGAAGTAAATACTATAAATGCATAAATCTTGACCTTAAATCCCACAAAAGCGATTGCCCGTTACACTGTAGATGGCTTTCCCAGGAAGATGGTTCTGATTGGACTACGATAACCATGTCTGAAAGTGCCTTTGCCTGATAATGCTTGTCAACTAATAGGGGTTCACCATGAATGAACCAAAAGATAGGAACTTCCAGCGTAGATCTGCCATGGGCATGTTTCCCTGCATTGTTTATGAATAACTGTAATGTCAATGCACAAGTGTACTATTAAACCATCAAGCTAAGTACTTATAGAGTTTTGCAGGTGAGAAATTGTGAGTGAGGCTCATATTTGAAAGTATATGATGAACTTCAATCTGAAGATTTATCTTCAGATTGATGTAGATTGAATGGAAAGAAGTTATTTTAAATGTAACTCTACATTTTAACAGAACTAACACCTCAGACAGGCAAATCTACTGGCGAAAAAGGAAACCATGATTATAAGGCCAAAAGAGATATTTGCCAGGAAGATCATACTTTACTTACCAATATATTTAACATAAAGCTCAAATAACTGAGGAAATGTTGCAGTGGTCACAATTATACGTGTCAGCCCTTTTCTATCATTTTTGTTTACTACCTTAAAATAATTAATTAATGTTTTAATTTCATCTCCATTATCATAATTTGAATTCATTAATGCAAATGGATAGACATATTGCATGCCAAGCCAATTAAGGGTGTAAAAGGATTTATTTCAGTGGTCACATTTTACCATGTCAGATACTCCAAAATTATTTCTTATTACAGCCTTAAATTTAAAACTTAATAGATTATACTTCAATTGCATCCACAAATTGCATACCAGGCCATTTCACAGACTTTAACCAACTTGGCTATAAGAAAAATGTCCACTTTAATGCAAGAAAATGACACAGACAAATAAATTTTGATGATCAAACCATGCATTGGAAAAGTTGACAAAACTTGAGCAATTTAGTCAGCAGAAACCTTTTAGAGAACCATGATCGTTCATCCTTTGCAACTGGTACTGTAGAATGGAAGAATCGAGGTAGGAACGAATGGTTTTCCTATATGTTCCATTAACAAGCAACAGCGGGACAGCTGCTGCTCTTCGTGAAACAGAAAAGGCCATCACCAATGCAGGATCCTCAGAAAGTGGTAGCCTACACAAGTTATCAACACCAACGCGGCTTGGAAAAAAAATACATGTGCAAAAGGGGGATTTTTAGATTATTATTTGGAAAATACAGAATGCATACATGTGTTGACTGAACATAGCTGTCTGAGAAGGTAACAAAAGGGAGGAAAGCCCATGCTTCAGTGCCTCAAGATCCACAGGCAAGTGTTTTATATGCTTTAGCTTCTGTATCAATAAAAGTTACGATCAGATAATTTTTCGATTGGACAAAAGCCTTTCTTAACAATACTAAATACCTTTTCTTCAAAAAAAAACAATACTAAATACCTCCTGTGTAATGAAAAACAACTGGAAAGATATCTTCTCGTAATAATGGAATGCACCATCAGCTATTGAAGGTGATATTATGTGTCTCATAGAGCCCCATAGTGTTGCACCTAGTTGTGCAAGAAAAGTATCCCTCGCAACTGTGTAATTTTGGAACTCCTGCACGGGATAATGATATCTTATCAAGAAAAAATATTTTTAAAGTTCAAAACTATGTTTATTATGAGAACTATTATGTAGTAACTCTTGATAAAGTGACAAGGCAATGCCATAATTAATCCACACAAGTCCCAACTTACCTCAGTGGTATCACTAAACAAATTCCAGTTTTCCATTCGTTTTAATGCCTCGATGGCTTTTGTCTTATGACTTTCTTCAAACTCTTCACCTTCAAAAGACTGGAGCTCATTTTTCAAATCTCCCATTCTTTCATCAAGTTCTGGACATCAATATAAACAAAACTTATAATTCCACAAAATACATTTCACATATATTTAATGCAACTCACATCACAAATAACCCATTGGAACAACAACACAAACTTCTAGTCAAGAAAACAAAATTCAAAGACATAAAGATCAACAATCTAAGTGAGGGTGGTATCTAAGAAATGTATACCTTCACAAAGAGCAAGTTTAACTTTTCTTCCTCTGCAATGCTTGAAAGCAAAAAGCTCATATATATCAATCTCTGCCAGAAGAATATCAATAGCTTGATGATCTTTCTGCAACAGATAAATAACAGTTAGTTCGAAACAAGGATTAACTGAAACAACAAGCAAGATATATATGTTAAAATCATAAAGCTCTTGCTACCCACATTTTGAAATAAACTTTTCCCTGGCACAAAATATGTATAGAGTAAATGAAAGAAAATAAAATATGCGGAAAAAGTACCGCAGGGCACATGATATGTATAGAATAAACTTTTCCCCAGCACAAGATTTGAGTATAAGACCTCGCTTAAAGGGAAGCAAATTATTCACTGCATGTCATTGGTCCCTTGCCGATTGTCTATTTATTTATTATATTTTCCTACTTTCTTATGCTATAGATTACTTAAGAGCCCAAGTACAACTTAATTCTATGAAGCAAGTGGATAAAAGATTTTCCTGTGTTCAAGGACTATGGTTGTACCGCAGGGCAATGACGCATTTTACAGTAATAATACAGGATTGGGAGAAGATTCAGCATGCACAAACTATCTTAATTTCATAATGCACGTACATCACCAAATACGGTAAATTTTTCCTGTATTGCCTCTTGCAAGCGATCTTCAGCCTCTTCTTCAGAAATTTCTAGGAGCCACAGAAAGAAGAATTAAGTATGGGGACAAAGGCACAATTTAATGAGCTATTAATAAAAAAAAAAGGTAAGCAGGAGTATCAAAGGAGAGACTGTTTTATCACTGTAGACAACAACAACAACAAAAATATTTAACAGCAGGTATGCGATCAATTTACAAGCAACATCTATTTATCATTTGCAGTATCACAACATAAACAAAAATAAGGTACACCTTTACATAATCAACCTAGCGAAGTCCCATCACAGCAAGTGGAAACCAGGAAACCGAACTATACCTGCAACTGCGCCTATTGTTTTTTCCACATTTGGCAAACTAAGTGCTGTGCGTACACCTTCTCCACCAACAGCCGGACCCCAAGTGAAAGGTCCTGCACTTAGATCAAAAAATGCCCACCTGATACAAAGACCTAATAGTGAGACTCACTTCAGTTATGTATTTGTGTACTATATGGGTGCGTGTGTTTGTGGTGAGAGAGAAAGAGAGATTGAACCTGTTGTTTCCAATCCATGTATCAGTCAGACATTCTGCATGCAAACCACTAAAGTCTCCAGATTTTAGTGCCTTGTCAAACAGAATCTTTGTATCTTCATCCTTCCCATTCAGCAACTTGAAATATAAGAGAAATTTCAGAATACTGAGAGAAAGAAATAAGCATCAACGATTTTCCACTCGTGAAATTACAAACTCAAATACCTGTAGGACTTGACGTTCGATGGTATCAGCAGTGTCCTTCCCTTCATACAACTTCTCTACATTACTCAGTGCATTTAACCAAATATTGTACCACTCTACCTGCGAATTATAAATTAAGATAGCTAATAAACTATATTAGCGTACAAGACAGCATAGCTATTCATCCAAATAGGGCTACAGAATTTTGTCGCTCAGAAAAGCGTCGTCACAGTGATTGATGACAATTAATTTCACTTGTTTCACTAGAAAACATATAAATAAAAGCTTCTATTTTTTCTAGCAATATACTTGTTTTTCACTTTTAGTGATGAGCGAGTCATTCACTTTTGGGCATCCATAAGAAACCAAATCATGGAAACTCAATCAACGGTATGGAAAACCAAATTCAGAAAATAGCAGGACCTGGGATGTGATGGGAAGGCTTTAACTGCTAACACATTTATGAAATGAAATATTACAAAGTTGGAAAAGGCAGATGGGGTTGATCCCATATTGCATTTTATATTACTAACCACACAGAATATATTAACAGGATTATTTAATGATCACATCTGTATAAAATTTTCCTTCACACATAGAGCCATATGGGTTTTCCAGATATCTGTGAAGAAATTAGCAGCTTTTATGTTGAGTAAAGAACCTGACTAACAAGGCATAAAGATTTAACAATTTCAAAAAAATACACAATAGGCATAAGAGAATAGAGACCGTATCAGTGTCTTCAGTTATTGTCCAGGCAAACTTTGCCATTGGATGCTTCTCATATAAAGGTCTGTTGATCTTTTCAAGAGCTGCAAAATATTTATCACAATAATATTAACAATGAATAGTAAAATATTTCCTACAACTCCCAAGGGAGACGAAAGGACAGAAAATAGGTGAAAATTATGTCATACCTAAAATGCTTTCAGGAATTCTTCCTGATTGGAGAATCTTGGTTTGCAAAACCTTATTCTGTATAAAATATATAAATAAATAAATGAAATGTCCTAGTACCGAGACTATAAAAAGCATGGAAACCGCCTGTAAACTATAATGATCTTATCTTGCCTAGAAAATAGTAATAAATAGATAAATAACTAGATAAAAATTAACAAACTTTATAACAGAATGATAATATATGCTAGAAGTTTGACAAGTCATAGAATATACAGGAAAAAAGAAACTGCAAAATGAGCATGAAAAGTACGAAAGATATTTGAAAATACCTCTTTAAGGAAGTCTATTTCTGAATCGGATAAGCCTCTCCTACATGATAGTTGAAAAAGAAAGTCAAGTAATGCGAGAAAAAAAAAACTCAAAACTCATTCATTCGAGAAAAGATTGAACAAAATTTGATTTTACAGAACATGTTATGACCAGAACAATCGAGAGCTCTTTTTACAAAAATTTCAATTAGGATTTGGTTGATTATCTTTGTAACAAGCTGGGTATGACTAACGTCTATGCACACCCACTTGAGGAGAGTGTTATATGAACCCAAAATAGGAAGGTAGATATTCGAGAAATAATCAAGGGGACTGATTTATTTCCTTCCAAGCCTAGGTCTTACATTGAGTATTTATGTGTATAATGGTGACCATAATTAAATATATTGAGAATTACTTTCTCTGGTTTTACAGTAATAAACAACTAGATGTTTTCATAGAAATACGCACCGGTAACCATATTTTCTTTTTGCGTCATGCTTTGGGTTCATAATAAATATGTTATACGCATTTTCCAGTTGCAGATATTCCACAAGACTAGTAAATAGAATATCCATCATGCCCACATCTACTTGCCGTATAGCATTGTCATCACTGCAAGGCAAAGAACAGAAGCAGTTACTGAGAGCACAAGAGGCAAAATCAAAGAAAGGATAATAAATAACATGAATCGGTTTCAGTTTATAATTTAACTATTTGGGGAACCGAGGAAGAGGGGGTGGTAAAACATCACCGGGTCTAAGGGACAAGCTCTAGAAGACACTACAATAGCAAAAAAAAATGACAGGTCAAACTACAGTAAATGTTGCCAAACTCCATATCACTGACCATTATAATTATTCAAACCATTTTCCTATGAAGTTCAACACAAATAAAATGAAAATTTCTACTTTAATCACCATTTGACATTCATGAAACAAGACTCGGGCTTATTGCTACTAGAACCTTAGGACATGGAATGGAAACCGTTGTTGGATATTGAAGCAGATTCCAATGCACACTAGATATTAGTTTTATTGCAGAAACAAATGAAAACTGTCCTTGACCAGGGTTAGAAAAAGAAAAGGTAGTTGTAGATTTCTCAGTCTGCAGGATAATTAGGTGTTTTTGTTCTTCTGATATTGCAGAATTAGTTGGGCTAAATAATGCACAGACTTTATGTTGTGGATCTAATTTAAACTTTGATAGACAGTTTCAGTATGGCCCTATTCATGCCATAGTAGTTCAACTTGCTAGAGTTAAAACACATATTTTTCACACACAAACATTATTGTTTATATTATTCTTGCATTTGCACCTTTGGAAGAAAGGAATGAATGATGTAGGAAATGAATTAATTCCTATAGCCACGATCACTGACCCATCATTATATTCTCATTTGGTTTGATGCTTAATTGCTTGGTAAACCTTAGCATGGAGCTAGGGTTCTCACTCTTTCCTTTGTACTTGTATTTCATATCCAGTCACTTTCCAGCCTTCAAACATAACCAGGCCCAAGCTCCAGTTATCCATCAAAATACCAAGCTTAGTCCTCTAAACTAGATGCAGAGTTACACATGCAATGGCATATTTATACACTCGACAAAAACCCTAGTTTTGAAATGTTCATTGGAAACAGTAAGTTATGGCACACCAAAAAAACAATCTTAGACTAAGATAATTCATCATTGACTATGAGACAGAATTTGAGATAAGAAATCCCACCTATTAAGAGACACATCTCCCACGCGAGAAAAAACATCTATGGCGTGCTCAAAGATTGCAGTAACCTTTTCACCCATTTGTATGGCATGAACAGAAAAGCTGTACAAGAAAAAAAAAACAAATACACCAGAAACAATGTTACATTTGACTCCTATGAAAAGGTGTGATAAGCTTAAGTTATTGAGTTTAAAATAAATAATAGCATGTCCATCCCCATCAAGCAAAGAATAACTGAAAGTACAGAGAATTTTACTTGTAATTTATGTGACTGATAATAGGAAGGTGGTGACGTTGAACTTTATCTATGTTAATCTTGTAAAATGGGTTGAGGACTTCTCCAACTTGTGGAACTCGAGTATGTTCGAAGATGTGATCAATTTTCGTGAACCAACGTTCAAGTTCTTCTGAGTGAAGCTTGAATTCTGAGAAGGTAAACAGAATAAGCCGTTAAATAATCCAACAATTTATGCACAACTTGAAAAATAAAAATGTTGCTAAAAGGAAAAAAAAAGAAGATAATTGGGTAAGTTCATATACCTTGGTTCCCTTTTCCTTCAAACCCTATAAAAATGAAATTCACGGGGACTGGAAGGTGCATGGATTCAACTTCCAGAAGTTGTAGATAATTAGCAATATTACCTAGCACACAAGTTCACAATAGATTAAATGACCATAGACAGACTATTTCCAAATTGATTCTATCAGTTGACTTGCTTAGCTGAATACTTGTTTTAAAGCCTTAATAAAACTAGCCAATAACTCCATCCTTTAAGGTAGTGAGGCCAAAAAGAACATCACTGTAATAAGAGAATGCAAACTTAGAAGCATGGCCTGCTAAATCTCAACTACTCCAAGTTGTAATTTATCGATGAAGTTTTGGAACAGACAAGAAAGAGCAAAGCCAAAGTCCAAAAAAATTGCACTTCCACAACATAGTTATATATGACTGGCAATTGTACATATTACTAGCAACATAGATCAATGGGTATTTCAACATTGAAGTTTTATGGCAGTTTTCAGGCATTTGGATGCTATAATCCTGGGACACATTTAGATCTGATTTTCAGGAATGCAACCACCTAAATGAAAAAAATAAAACTAAGAATATGCAGAAGAATGAAAAACTAACTGGCAATCAGCTTCCATAAGTGATACCCAGAAACTACCTGCCTTGGGAATAGACACAGAAACAAAACATTGAGAAAGATCAAGTTAACTACCTGCCTTGGTGTAATTGAGAACACCCATTTTTCCCAGGCTGGAAGATTCCAAGTCCTCAAAATCTGAACATGGAAGATAATATTACAACATAAAAAGTGGATAACGAAAAATGGACCTATATGCATAAGCAAGTTCCATACTTACCACCATGTATAACAGACTCACTCCAAAACCTACTCTTTTCTTTCAGGTTAAATAAGGAAAAGACTGATGACTTTTGACTTCTATAAGCTCCTGAAGAGGACTCACAAGAGTTGGCTGATAGGAACTGACAAACATCAAAGCTGTAGTCAGTGTAACATGTTCTCTGCACAAAGTATACATAGCTAAAGGTAAAAGTTACCATAGCACATTAGTAAGTTTCCTTGAAAAGCCCATGAAAGTGCAACCATAATCTTAATGTGATGCAATGAGAGAACAACAAACAAGACCGTGGATGTTTGGGTAAAAGCAAAATACTGTAATCTCGGTAATGATGTCGCAAATACAAACCCTTGACAAGAGGATATGGGAATGTGCTGGATTTGGTTTCTATATTGTATTTGTAGCATGTATAGATGTAGTAAATAGAATAAGTGTGCAGTGGTAAAGCTGCAGAGCAATATAGAGAGCATTGCTTCCATGAAAAAAATGCAGATAGTAAGTAGTAATGACCTTATTGAGATCTATGCATCCCATTAAATGAATAGCAATAAGAAGAGCCCAATCTAAAAAAGTTGGACTCTGACTTAAATCAGGAACTAGCAGCAAACTATACACTCCTTGCAAGTCGGGTACCAACTCTCTCTAGGTAACTAGGTTACAAACTGATCTTCCCTTAAAAGACAAGGCAATGACCCACCAGCCAAAACCCAAAACCACTTAGTAAGTCGGTATCAAAGCCTTCAAATTACTAATATTAAGTGCCCAAAACTATCAGTGCCAATAGAATTTATGAGGCAGGACGTTTCAAATTTTACTATCAAAATCAAAGCTATATTATACCTCCTACCATTTTATCCAGTGGCACTAGCTAATAACAACCTGGGTTCAGCTGCTTTTCAAAGGAAACATTTAATTGTAAACCCACTCAAACTTTCACTACAAATCCTCTTGGTAATCAACATAAAACAACAAATTCTAAGTAAATTCAACTGTGGAGTTCAAAGCTAGTGGCACCACTGACTTCAGCCAAAACTTGCAATTGCAACATTCAAACCGAAATTCATAGATGACCCATTCTAAAATTATATAATATAATCCCAAATCTTAGTGAGATACATGACCAACAAAATGTAATCATGAAACATAATTACAGAAATACTCCATCAAAGCCGTAGATGTTTCACTGGTTAAATTAGAGAATCGCAAAGGATCATTGAAATCAATCGGGTGAGGAGTGGCGCGCGTACCAGAAGGAGAGTGCAGAGAACGAGTTGCAGAGGAGAAAGGCGGGGAAGCTTCGACCTGACGAAGAAGACAGATCTGCGACCCATCTTGGACTTGGCAACGACCCTACACTCTATGGCCGTACAGATTTACAGAGCGCTAGAGATGTCAGTATTGAAGAAACGGGGGCTCGTCTTCGTTCTTAGTTCTCAGTGCAATTTTGCTATTTTATTTTTCAATTTTTTTTCAGGACATTTTTATGGACACGTCATGAGATGAGGTGTCTATTGGTTATTGGACAGCTTGGCCGGGCTCCAAATAAACATTGGGATACGTTTGGAAACCAAAAATACTTTTACAAGAAAGGGACACAATTATATATAAACCTAAACTTAAAATGTAAATTATAAATCAATCTAATATTAGATCAAGTATAAAAGATTTTTTTTACACGAAAACGATTTTGATATTCTAAATGCAAGCTGATGAGTGATAGAAAAACCATCAAACGCCAAAATAGTAATGCTAAAAGTGAAAAACTAACGGGAATAAATTGAAACATAAAGAAAATTAGCTCATTGCATCGAACCGCTTCGCTGATACGTTCAAAAGGGGGTGTTGCGGTAGTGTCGAAGAGACATCGATACAACAAATCTGGACTGAAAGCTAGGATAGGGCGGATCCATTTTCGGAGGGGTATTGCGGTGGACTAGATACTCCCCCAGGATGCCAGCTTGCGTCGTCCTCTTTGGAATGATAGAAATGGGG
>JAYMSV010001524.1:0-12660 GCA_036897745.1 Erodium moschatum | reverse complement strand
TCTGGTTTCTTTTATCGTCTTTTATTGTTCATCGTTCTTCGGAAACGGGAATTTGGTTTTGTTCCCATCAGTTTCAAGCTCTTGTTATCTTGTTGGTAGGAGGCACAAGGGGTAGCTGTCTCGGTGGAGCGCTCTAAGCCCTAGACTTTCTGCTCTGGTCACCGAAAAGTGGGAGTCTCGGGTAGCTGTCTCGGCGAAGTAAGATAGCTTTTTCTACAAATGTACATCTCATCAAAAGGTTAGCTAGCTTTTTCTAAAGATGCGAGAACTTAACTACATATTCTAGACATATAAATTTACATAACACTACATCAAAACTGGCCACTGCTTCGGCCTACACAAAATCTACAACGAAGTAGACTTGTAGAACAGCTACAACAAAAGAAGCAAAACGCTTACATACAAGGCAAGGAGCACCAGGTAGGACTTGAACCAAGCTACCAACCTTCATCCAGAACACACGACTCAACAAAATCAAGCCGATACAACAAGATCAAGTCGACACCGACTCGAGGCTCTTTCGAACATTAACAACTTCTTCACAACTGGAAACATTTTCTTCTCGTCCAATGATGGAGTGGTAAGAATCACATAATGCAGGTTCTTGCAATGTTTCAGGATGTACCCTATAAACTCCACTTCCACATCCAAGCCTTCGAACCCTAGAAATGTTAACTCCATAAGATTAGAGGACAAACAGTTAGGAACATCCTGTGATGGAGGTGACGACCGGCATCGAGACACTACACAACTGTGATCTGAACGAGCCTTCACAATGGTAAGCTTCTTCAAAAGTGGAAGCTTGTACAGCAATAGTCCAAGCACACTGTAGCAATCAATCTCCATCTTCTACTCCACCAAGTTGTTAAGCTCGGGGAAATTATCACATGAATGGGTTCTATGAACTGCTAACGGATTCGGACCTTGTTTCTGTCCAACCAAATTAGCATTAGATTTTGGATCAGATTCATATATATTATATTTATCCTATGTTATCCTCGAACTTCAAACGTTATTTACAACTACCAAAACGTTACAATAAAATGCATTGCCAAATGTAATGGTGTTACAGTAAAATGCATTAAAGTTAAAGATAGTTATGTACAAAAGACGTGATTAAGAGAAAATAAATCATGTAGATCAAAGAAATAACCCATACCATAACGACAAATAATTTCAAATCGAGCCATACAACGCTACGTGCAGCTTGAATGACTCGCACGACGCTTCCATCCCAATGCTCAACGGTTGTAGCTCCACTAAACTCAACATTAGCCTGAACCAACTCATCTAGGTTCTCAAAGGCCAAAGATCCGGAAGAAGATTCATGATAGGTAAGGTTCTCGAGAGCCGGAGATTTCACGGTAAGCTTCCCCGAACTCTTGGATACATTACTCACTACAAGTTCACGAAGAAGAGGGCAACAAAGCAAGAGATTGGGAACAGAACCATCACCTTTGAAAGTGACATTGTTGAGATGCAAAACCTCGAGCTTAGGGAACTCCACGGACGAGGAGCTAACCCTAATAGCGACGGGCCCTTTGAGCTTCAGAACCACTAGAGTCGTGCATGACAAGAGGCTCCTAGGCAGCTCGAAAGCTACAAAGTTGGGGTCTATGTAGAGACAAAACTCTTCAAGGTCTCTTGCAACAAGTGCACAAAGGAGATAACCAAGATTGACATAGTTGCATTGATTGTCACAAGAGAAGCTAACCTTTCTAAGGCATTGCAATTCACGCATCGAGAGAAGGACTTTGAACACGATTTGTTCGAAGCTCTTGCCTCTTGTGTGCATATCTTTTGTGTTAAGATCGAGAACGGGAACGCAAGTCCATAGGTATTGCCACTGCTTCGACAAAACGCTTGTTTTGGCGCCCTCTTTTGTTGTGAGAGAGGAGAGGATGTGGTAGAGAAGAGATTCAGGCAACTTGCTGATCATATCATTGGAGGATTCTGCCATTGTTGTGAGGTTTACGATTGGGTTAGGTTTCACTTTGAAGATGTGAGAGAAGAGGAAACAAATGTTGTGAGTGTAAGTTGATAATTTCACTTAATTAGGGTTTATTGATCATCGTTGGTAATATATATATTGAGTACAATATGTAGAGATAACCTAATAGAGATGCAATTCTAGTAGCAGATAAACATGTGTGCAAGCCCGAGCTGGAGGTTGTATAATTAACACCGACCGAGATATTGGGTTTCCCAAAAGCCCCATATGTCTTTGCTGGTCTAACATCAAGCCCTCGATGAACGGATATGCTTACCGGATTGTTGAAAACTCTAACCCTAACGTGGGTCTTGGCTCACCGGAATGAAAGATGTGAGAACTTAAGAACTAATTTGAGAAGTAGAAATTTGATTATAAAGACAAGATACTTTTGTATTTCTCCTGCAATGGTTCACGTTTTTGTTCTACCTTCCAAATGGAACAGCCACACCTTTGTATAGGCTTTAGACTTTGAAATACAATAAAGAAACATAAAAGATCGTTATAGACCACTAATGCTATTGAACAATCTTAAAAGAGATTTATACTATTTGTTGACCCACTTACTCTCATGTTCAAATACTAATTAAAAGTTATATGAATGAAATAGTAACATAATCATTTAACGCTTATTCAACGAGATGATCCTCTCATGTTCAAACTCGTTGATTCACACTGAATACCGAAAGAGATAGTTGATCAGATTCGTTGATTCATAATAAATACCGAAAGAGATAGTTGAGTCGCAACTCGTTTTTTTCTTTTATAAATTTTCAATAGTCTGATTACAATCAAAAAAATCATGTGCTTATATAGTAAACTAAACCCAAGATTCTAATACAATAAGAAAAATAAATCCCAAATCCCTAAATAATAAGGAAACCAAATATGAAAGTCCTAATTCGAAAAAGTAAATCTCAAACTCTAAAAAAGGAAATAATTATCCAAACTCCAAAAGTAGGAATTCGCCCATCCAGATGACCTCGGATAGCCGAAAAACATCATCAATCATAGCAAAGCCATGAGTTTTGCTCAGGGGCTCGTTTCGATCCGAAAAATGTTAAGATTTTATCGGAATTGGACACTTATGTATTTCAGGTATTTGGATTGCATCACCGAGACAATCCATCACATCTATATAATTGACAGCTACGTAACCTCCAACATTATGTGTTTCCCACAAACTTGTATGTTCCGAAAAAACGAGCATTAACCCTTCCAAGGCTACGGATTTCCCCGACTTAATATTAATCTTTTTATTGTAAACCCGACTCTACATTTAGTTCGTTCTAATCAAAATCATAATAATGTCTAGTGGGACATACTAGGTCAATGGCATGTCCATTCCTGCTGAAGAGAAAGGGGAAAAACAAAAGCCCAATAAGCTAGGGCATTGAGAAGAAAAAGTAAAGGACAGAGAAATATAATCATTTGATTCCACATATTTCCCCAAAAATGTCCATTTCACCTTCACCTTTATTTCAGGTTTGCTCCATGCACAAGGAGCAGCTTCTCTCCAACTTTACCCTAATTTCTATTGTAACTCAAAGACTTTTTGCTCCTTGCTTTGGATTCGTGTTGTTTATTTCCACTCTATGATATATGTGTACCATCATAAACTGAACATCACACTCTTGTGTGTACCTTTTTAATACAAAATCAACATGATAACTTATATAAGTTCCAAAAACAGGCTGTATGTAACACATAGTGCTACAGTAGTAGGTGGGTTATTTTGGAGCTTATCCACCTCTTTCATATGACTCCATTGATTGTCATACATCATTGCACATCATATCGTTCGGATCATGTATTACCTGTTTGACATATATTTGATGCATCCCGCTATCTGTTCAAACGTATAGTTTTCGAATGATATGTTAAGTTTTAATGAGTCGTTTGTATGTGGAATCGACGAACAAGAAAAATAACGATGTGCTAAAATAAAATTGAATATGAAATCGACCGAGAACACAACCAGAATACACGCAATTCATTGAAAATATGTTGGTCACGTACAGAAGAGAGAATAGTTTATTATAAAATTTCAGATTACGTGTAAAAGTTATTTCAACTGGATTGGATAACTAGTAACTTTTTTAGTAATTGTAAAATAAATTCTTTCATTTTTAATAATTATAAAATAATCATGAACTTATTTTTTTTGTTGTCGGGATGTAAAAATTTGGATTTTATTCTTTGGTTGTAATTTTTGAAAACCTAAATCATAAGGATAAAATCTTTATTTTATACAAATTTCAACAAAAAAACACAAATTTAAAGTATAGTTCTACAATTATTAATGATTGGAATTAAAAAAAAATGATTACCTCGTTGATTTTTTTTTCTTCCAATTATTCATTGATATTATCAGTCTCTAATCACAAAATGCTAAAAACTCGTATCCATAAATCCTTTTAAGCTGATTCAAAACATATTAGGTTAGCCTGATGGTGAATACCTGCTTGGAAGCAAGTATAAGTGGTGGATTAGATTAAACTATAATAGAATTTTCCTATATTTCTATCAGATAAAAAATATATATTTAACGGACGACAAACTAACCCGATTAAAACCCATATAGTCCAGAACAAACTATATCACTCCCTTTATAGTAGGAAAAATATCTAGAACACTTGGAACTTGGAAGTATATTACAAAGGAATCTTTCGAGATATACAATATAGGAGGCTTCCTTATCAAGTCCATTTTGTATTGAATTTTGTCATGGGACCAATAATGCAATCAATGTCTAGAACCCATATCATGACAAAACTCATATGCTCGTATATATACAAAGATACTATAATTGGCCTCTCGAGAGGTCATGCTCATGCCCTTACAATAAAAAATAAAAACAAAAAACAATGCCTTGCCCTTTGGGGTACCCTACACTGATCCGAAACCTAGAACTAGAACCACCCACGTTGACCAATAGAACTGGGACACCCAGTTACTTCCAAGGGCATACGAAAAAATTGCGTATTTTTAATTTCTCCATACCAATCCGTATCAACCACCCAAAACTGTCCGTATTCACTAAACTAAGTCAATTTTAGTAACTTAATGTGATCCTAATTATTTATTTATGTTTTTATTTTAAAAATAATTGTTTTCTTAATTGGGTCTGGGTATTGAATGATGTAAGAGGTCTTTTATTTTTTTATTTTTTTTATGTTACATAGTACGTATTATTGGAGGTTTGTTTTGGTGGGATATGTATTCCTAGTATTGGTCCTTGATTTTTTTTTATGAGACATGATCTGCTATGGGCTGTTGATGATAATGAAGACAATCTACAGTTTGGTCCAAGCTGTCCTTATTCATGTATTTTCTATTTCTCTCTATGACCATTTTTGTTTAGTTTAGTGATGATTGATTTTTTCAATTTTCTTTTTTCTCACCTAACGTGACAATTTGAGAGTACATGGTTTTAGTGTAAGATCTTCACAAGATGTGGTGGTCATATTTCCTACAAATCCTTTTGGGGGTTTGTATCCATAATAAAAAGCACCGAAAAAGGTTAACCAAGAATATCGGGTAAAAGTTTAAAACAACCAGAAAACGAAGATACGCTTCAATTTTATGAAAATCGAATCATTTATGTAATCCGAGAACTATATATTCAATCATTTATATTCTCTCTTTATTAAAGAGAAATAATAAAGTGATGTTAAATGGTAGAGAATGCGTAGAATCTCAAGTCGACTCAAGTTTGCAAATGGAAATACTAAAAATACTTAAAACTTGCTCTTGAGTCGAGCTGTTAAACCTTACTGGTGATTTACCAATGCTATTAACAGCTAGGCTCAAACAATGAAAACCGGATGCTTGAGCCTAACTCCAAAGCCTTGCCAGTGGTTTACCACTGAAGATGCTCCAGTTTAAACGTCTAACCTCAGGTAATGACATACTAAGATTTAAACGACTAACCTTTGACCGATAAAAGACCTCACCCGATCATTAGGTCAACTCTAATGTACACCAATAGGTGACCTCATTTACGATTATTACGAATATTACACAAGAAAATGTTCTCATTACAACAATCATTTTATTTCATATGCTACCTTAAATACTGTTTATTTTATCAAATCTCTTTCTAAAGAAAAGTTTGAGTTTCTTCCTACGCACTTGTGCCATATATACCATAACTGAGTGAAACAAGAGCACTTGACTACACGCACAGGCTCGGACAAGGGTCCCTTAAAACAATACACATGATAAATTAGTGCGCATGTTATATATATAGAGATTAGAGATTATTCTCAACTTGCTTCAAAGCCTAGCGTTTCGGAGTTGTTGTTTGAGCATGGGTCGGACATATTCATGGTAGCCATCGGGGACCACTGAGTCGTTCAGAGGATCCTTCCATGCTTCCTCGTACAGTTTCGGGTATACATTTCCGTCGTAACGACCAAGGGCCGAGTTAAGGTAGTGGTCCGTGTGGTTGAAGGAATCAACAAGTGCAATTGCATTGGGTCGGACCTAATGATTCATGGATTGAAATCAGAATTATGTAGTAGAGAAAACTTTATTTACAACCCTTGATGACTTTTGATTTTTCAACCCCCCTATAGGTCATAGGGTATCAGTGACACAGTCACATTTCGTTATTACTAAAAAACCACGGATTCACACAGAACAGGCGGCCGTGTGTTCCTGTAAAACGATGACCTATCCAACGTGGATCTGTGTTTTTTTATAGTAACGAAAAGTGGCACTGTGTTACTGATACGCCGTCAATTATACAGTGTGATTTTTAGAATCAAAGGTTGCCGTGGGTGTGTTAGCAAAGTAACCCCTATATAATAACACTATTGGTTTCTGCACAAGTTTGATTAGATAAATATTGGAGCAAACCTTGGTGTATAGAGCTCTGAGCTGATCATTTGCAAGTGAGACTTGCTTGGGAGTTATGCAGCCCGTGGCTAGGAAATCACCGCCATATTTGAGAAGAACAGAGAGTGCGTATACGTAGCAGAGGACCTCTAGTTGTTTCTTCACCCCATTTCCGGGTATGTTTTGCTCCAATTTTGCAATAAATCTGAAAAAGCATAGAGGTGGCTTTTGTTGAATTAAACGGATACGAAGAAATCAAATTCACTCTCAACTTGATGTACTCTTCCTAGTGAACCAGATCACGCCCTATCAGGACCAGAAGTTTTATCATATCACAATATCACTATGTTAAAGCTTGCTTGTCCGGTTTGTCAAATAAAAAAAAGCTTGCTTGTCCGACTGGTCAGACACTTGAACTTGAGTCCTTAGACCAGGGTTCAAGGCTCAGCAGCAGTACCTCCCTACTTTTATAATCTTTCTCCCAACACTTGTTGAGCCTATATCTTCTTCCAACTCTTGTTGGGCCCCTCTCTCTCTTCCAACATCTGTTTGGGCCTCTTTTCCTAGGTGGGACTCTTGGAGTCCTACATCAATCTTATGTCTATAAGAATCACAAGTTCGATGCTCTCTTACTTCTAGATAGGTAAGTGAAGACCGCTATGACCTTATTTTCACATACCCAAGCAATCTATCCTAGATTTTGAAATCAGTATAACATGTTTAAAGCGGGTTCTAGTAGGAGGCACCAGAGCGAGAAATGAAGACCATTTCAATTGGAACTGTGAATGACAAAGAATATGGACTTACTTGGAAACAACGATTAATTGGCAATGAGCAACTGCTGCCTCGGCCAAATTGGCTGCGAGTTCTGCAAAACCTGAAGCACGGAGAAGAAAATGGAAACAATATCAATTGCACATTACATATGATGGATACTCTACAAAAGAGAAAGGGAGAAGCCATCCCAGTCTTTTAACAAATGGAGCGTGTGTAAGAAGGTACAAGCTGAACATGAAATTTATAATGTTGAACTGGAGTGTTCCCTGAGCAGTGAAATTATGTTGGCACAGAAGCTGTTTGATAGTTTAGGGAAGGGTTAATTGCACAAAACTACCTTTATGAATCGTCCACAAACACATGACCCCATACTAAGTTTACAAAACACAGGAACTCATAGTAGAGTTTCCACAGACCATGACCACCCTTACAAATTTTCGATTTTTTCCCATCACGTGAGCTTAAAATTTTAAAATATCCCAAAACTACTCATTCCCATCCTTTAATCTTCCGATTTCAATATGATTCCGCGAGGATTTCGAGAACGGAATTGAAATTGGAAGAGTAAAGAGTGAGAATGAGTAGTTTTGGGTACTTTAACATTTACACTCACATGTAAAAGTTATATGACAAAAAAATGAAATTTTCGATGGTTTCCGTCTATTTGTACGACGTGTGGTCAGTCACGTGTATGGAAAGTTTACTACGGGTTCATGTATGTGTGAAAATTTACCATGGGTCCATGTGTTTGTGGGCAATTCATAAAGGTAGTTTTGTGCAACCTTCAGGAAAATAGCAATAACTAAAGCATCAATGATAATGAATAATGTAAGCTTATCAAATAATAGGTGAGGTTACAAGAGTCATTACTAAGCAAAATGTGCAAATATTTGGCCTGCAGGCTTGAGAGAAGAACTCCACAAATGTATGTAAGTCATATCACAACAAGACAGAAATGACTACCTTCTTCTTGATTTGCAAACTTGCTAAGGTTTTCAGCACATGCAACAGACATCCTTGCAGCTCTTGCCTCAAATGCCTCCACTACAACACTAGGCTTCAACCAATCATCACCTGAACGGAATCAAAAGGTGAGCAAGAGCAACTCAAGAACATCCCCACATGGCAGTGATGAATTCCAGGCTACGGTAGAGTTGCAATCTCAGCGTAGTTCTTTGAGGTATCCACAAGGATCCCATGGCCTATAAAACTATATGTTTGCATATTGTATTCAATCTCAGATTTTCACACTTTTAACACAAAACTTAAAGCTTGAAGGCGTTGAGGGAAAAAAAACAAGACGTTTTACCACTTTGAGCACTGCAACGACACTTCATAAGATGCTGCATGCGGGCCATATATGCCGTTGTCCCAACAGGCTTTTTCCCAGACCCCAGCTGTGAGACAGTCTTCATGAGAAACCTGGCCACCTGAAGAAGAATTATTCAATGAATTGTCAATAACCTTTTACTTCTGGAAAACAGTACCAGCATGGAGATAATGAGTATGCTGCCCACAATTGGCTCAGTTGAGTCTGACAGTGCAATGATAAAAGGTTCTAGTTGAAATACAGCATAACATAATAAAAGGGTACCATCAAGGATAGATCTAACAGCGCAAGAGAAACTAGAAACCTACTGCGTTCATTTCGAGGTCCTAAAACTGATCCAGAGGCATAATTTGTTAAAAACAGAATTGTTTTTTGTTTTTTAGAAGAGAGCCAACGTTAGAACAAGATAACAAGGCCCAATTGCATAAAAATATCAAAATTGGTGCTAAAGACCCAAATAACCCAAAGAAGACACTAATGTAAATGAAGATATTTTAAATTTGAGACCTGTAATTGCAGCACAACATTGTCTCCTTCATAAGTACAGGCAGGAACGTAGACGGCAAATAGCTCTGGAAGCCCACTGCTGCATAGGTAACCATGGCCACCACATAATTTCCGGCACTCTTCAATCCCATCCTGCAAGCAAAGTGAAATTTAGTCAGCAAACAAACCTTTCAAATAGACATGACATGCTAAAGAAAGTCAGGTGTGTAATGACAAGGCGTGCAAGAAGCAGGTCAATGATCCGTGATCATTACTTACAGCAGTGACAGAAGTAGTCAACGATTTCAGACCCGCAGTACATGCGTGAGCCTCAGGCAGTGTTGAGAAATCGTTAGCTTGCAGTCTTTGGGTTACATCCGTGTACAGCCATTTCAGCCACTCACCAACGAATCTGAAAGCATATGCAGAAGCCAGCAAAGGAAACAGTCTATGTTGCTGAGTTTTGTAGTCGATCACCTAAACCAAGGAGATAGCAGAAGTATTACTTGCTTAAAACAAGTCAACAGCATAATGGCAGCAAAGCCATGATATGATTCATTCATGAAAATCATGTTTATATGCAGAACAAATTCCATAGTAATTTGAATTGGAAAGAGTTCAGTGATGTACCAGGGTCTCAGGGCCACCATTTTGTGAGCCAAATTGTCTACGAACTGAACTGTACCTTGTAGCTATACAAACTGCTCGTGACAAAGCAGTGGAGGCATCAGCTACAATTGCTTGACGCACATATACCATGGTACCATAAACTAGCTGTCTTGGAACATTTGACTGCATATATTTTCCATCCTTCGTAACCTGCGATACCCTGAGAAATATGAAACAAAATTCAGCAAGCACCCAACAACAAGAAAATTCACACAAATAGTTAAATGGCCATAACATTACACTATCTGAAAACCGTTTTCCAATACATTTCCGACATAACTTTTTACGTGGAAGGTAATTTCCAGTCATTTCAAAAGTTATGTTTTGAACTGCACTTTTCATGGAACCTAAACTCTGAGAGAGACGGAGAACACACCGCATCAACATTTGATCTCTGGGGATGCGCACATGATCGAATCTTAGGACCCCGTTGTCCATGCTATTGTAGGCTGCATTGCCAAATTTCATACCGATATCGCCAATGGTTATGCCTGGAAGAGGTAAGTGATCATCCAAGCTTCGTAGCTGGACAATGAAACCTGTAATACAACTTGTGTATAAGTAATTGAACATGGAACAACTTCACATACTAGGAAATTTATACAATAATTTTGGTACTTACCATTGATTCCATGATCCCGACCATCAATGATAAGACGTGCATAAACAATACCATGAGTGGAAACTTTCCCAAGTCCACCAGGCCACCACTGCCAAAATAAAAAAATGTAAGCGCCTGATCTAAGAAACATGTAGATGCTTGCAAAGACTGTGCAGAGACAGAAACTTATAAAACTAGAACCATATTGTTCAGATCATGCAAAGGATGTTATAGATTTTACTCACTTTGCTTGATGTCAGTGTAGGACTATGGATGACAAACTCATCTGTCTTTGGATCAAATGTTGCAGTTGTTTCAAGGCCTTGGACGTTGGAACCATGACCAAGTTCAGTCTGAGCATAGCAGCCAATTATTTGCATCTTGTATGCCATTGGCAGCCATTTTTGTTGCTGCTCATCAGTCCCTTGTCCCTTGATAGCCGGTATAAACATTCCCTATAGATATATTAAGAACGGAAAATCAGGTTTAAGATATTCATAGCTATAGCGAGAGAAGTATCATCATTCCTAAGTAAGTTTGAATACAGCTTGAAAATAATCCAAGGAACATGACAGGTAAATAGGAACACAAGTATAAAGAAAACATTTAAAAATAACTGTTCAAAATCTAGGAAAAGAAGTTACCCAGTGAAGATCCGTAAAAGCAGGTTGATCAACAAATTTCCTTAACTGAGCGGCCTCTTCTTCTGCAATTAGAAAAATTACGCAATTATATTAGCATGATAAAAATGAAAATGAAGCATGATAAACTGCAATTACCATAGAAAGTAGTAGTGGTACAAGAATTCAGATGATAAAAGTACCAGTAAGACGAAGCTCAATAATCCGTTTCCAAGCATAGGCAGCTTTCCTCAAAGTGTTCTTGAACAGCGCCTTCCTATCTAGCCTGGTTCGGTCATCTTTACGGAATGCCTGGACACCAAACACAACAGATAAATAAAGATATCATAATTAGATAAAGGGACAACCCCAACAACTAACCATTCATTATACGCCCTTTGCAGACACTAACAGCTAGCGATCTTCTGTACAGAAACTAGTGGGATACTTTGTTCCCCATTGCAACTGTTACAACGGCGTCAGTTTTGGCATGAAATGATCAAAATGCCCCTGAAGATTTTGCACACACTAACCCCCTACTATCCGAGGTTTTGCAACAGAGAATTGTAGTCGACCTTTGTTGTCAAGAACTAAGGATTAGTATATGCAATATTGTTGGGGCATTTTGGTCATTTCACACCAAAGTTGACGGTGTTATAACAGTTGCAACACAATACAAAGTTTTACGTTCGGGGTGGGCATCTGCGGAGGGCTTATATTACAGGGTTTTTTTTTTGAACATACTGGCAGGTCTGAATTACAATTTACAAAATCAATCCAAATTTGAACTCCAAAAACAATATATCATACTCAACAACAACCAGTCACAAATCATTGCTCTGAACAACCAAAAAGTGCATAGCAAAAAGTGAAATCAGTTCACAGAACACTTCCGTTTCCCTAATTTCACCAACACGAGCGAACCAAATCACAAAGCTGAAGCATCAAGATAAGTTTCCACAAGCCAAAGATACAAATCCCTAGCAAAGCAATCACACAAAGAGCCTCCACACAAACACCATCGCCAACGAACGATAGCATTTCACAACAATTCAAATCCGCGAAATTCTCGAGAAACAAACAGAAAGGAAGAGGTCAAACAAACCGGATCGCTGGCGACGAGACGAGACATGCGATCGGAGACCTCCAAGGCATGGCGAGAGCCGGCCCAGACGACCTTCATCTCCTCGACATCGAACTGAGCCTTGCTCCTCTCCGGCGCCAGGTGATCCACCTCTCCTCCTCCTTCCATTTCTCGAAATCAATCGGTCGATTCACAGAAGCTTGCCTGATTCAATCAAAGCAAAAGAAACGAAAACGAAGAAGAATCACAGCTCTGGTCCCA
>JAYMSV010001523.1:0-12660 GCA_036897745.1 Erodium moschatum | reverse complement strand
GCCGGGCGGGGGTCGGGGCCCCGCCATGACTGAACCCACCGCCGAGTCAGCGCGTGAGTGAAGGCTCACACATGCTCTCTCGTAGATCGAAGACAAAAGGTTCTTGAAATGACTCTTTCGCCCTCCACAGGCGTTTAAATTAACGGCCTTGACCAGCCACGTAAGCACGAGCCCGCGGATAGGCAAGACGACCCATCCAACGAAACCGCCACGTCAGCACATCACCCGCTAGAAAGCCAACGGTTTAGAAACCAACACCACAAAGCACAGACCAATAAAGAAGAGAGAGAGAGAGAGAGGTCCAAAGCAGAGGAGGAGAGAGATGCTCAGCAGAACTGCCATATCTTTTTCAGTTTCTGCAGCTCTCAGCTCGGCGAATCCATCTCGATTCGCGCCCAGATCCTCGGGTCTCTGGAAGGTCCCGCTCGGCTCCGGTTCTGTCCTCAGATGGAACAGAGCCCACAGCTCTAAGAAATCGAGAATGGAGAGTGTCGCCGTCCGGGCGTCGGCGGCTCAGCCGCTGAAGAACGCCGACGAGCTCATCGATTCCGTCGAGACATTCATTTTTGACTGCGATGGTATGCTTTTGTTTTTGTGGGTATTGGAAATGTGGTCGGTTTGTTTGTGCAGATGAGTTGTTCGATGATTTGTCTAGTATAGATCAAGTGAATGAGACCCATTATGGATTTGTAGATGATTTTGGTAATAGGATATTGAGATTTCATGGTTCTTACTACTTTGGTAAATGGGTTTATTTGAATTTGGTTCCATTGTAGTAGATTCGGAGACCCTGTATGCAGATGAGTTGTTCGACTATTTGCCTAGTATAGATCATATGAATGAGACCCATCATGGATTTGTAGATGATTTTGCTAATAGGATATAGAGATTTTATGGTTCTTACTACTTTGGTAAATGGGTTTATTTGAATTGGGTTCCATTGCAGTAGATTAGTTTTTAAGAGGCTTCAACAAAATGGATTTGCATTCTGTACAAAAATCTGCTTGCCCTTTGACTGTTTCAGAGGGTCATGTTGTGTGATATTGGGTCTGTCGAGCTGATGAACTTAGAAGACAGTAGTGTAACACTGTGAATGCTTCACTGGGCAATACAACAGTAAATGTAATAACGCTAGGGTGAAGATGGAGGACATCAAGTTCTAATTTAAATGTCTCTTTGGCAGATTGGGTTATGGAGTTTACTGAAATTGATACAATGCTTTCACACAACTTTATACTCACCTACTGAACTATTTTCAGGAGTTATATGGAAAGGGGATAGCCTGATAGATGGAGTCCCAGAAACTCTTGATATGCTCCGGGAAAAGGTTTGTTCATAGCTATAGGATGTAGGTTACTAAGATCTGAGTTGATGATTGAATCGTTTTTTTTATAGCCCGCGCCATTCTCATATAGTTTTTTCTTCAGGGAAAGAGATTAGTTTTTGTTACCAACAACTCAACAAAGTCTAGGAAACAATACGGGAAGAAATTTGAGACACTTGGTCTTACCGTCAGTGAGGTTTGTTTCTGGCCTTCTCTAACCATTTTAGAATGCCTTCAGCCACTAATTCCAATAATTGCGGTTTAATTTGCTTCAGGAGGAAATTTTTGCATCATCTTTTGCAGCTGCAGCGTATCTGAAGTCCATTGACTTCCCTAAAGATAAAAAGGTATTTTCCCACGATAATGAGTCTGATTCTGTATATATCATTAGAAGCTAGAGTTTGATGAAGATATCATTTTCATTTTAATATATATATTGCTAGCCAAATTGGTCCATGTAGGAACCAATGTTGGTTTTCTTGGGGATGAAGATCATATCATCAAACTTAGGTTATGGGAAAAAAGAAACAAATTAAGAAAAGAGGAATGGAAAATGCCAGAGCTTCTCATGTTGCTGAGTGCTTTTGAAAGTTCATTTGCACATCTTGCTGTACCAATTTTTTCACACAGCCAATCACACCCTACACCCTATATGGTTAACTATGTATTTACATTCTCATTGATGTTTACACTTCATTTATCAGCTTTAAGAGAAAGCCAATCAGCATAGGAATTAAATGCTGATAACTATTGCAAAGTTCTTTACCTTGTATGAATAAGGCAAATAGGTTTGAGATATTTTCCCTGCCTTTTTAAAGGTTTACGTGATTGGTGAGGATGGGATCTTGAAGGAGCTTGAGCTTGCTGGATTCCAGTACATTGGTGGACCGGTATGTATTTGTTTTATTGTTGTGTGATTCCTAATCCACTGCTGAACCTGCAATGAAATATGAACAGAAATTCTAGATGCTTATAAGTTATACCCACTTTTGACTTATTCTCTTCAATCTGGCAAAATGGTATGTGTGAAGCTTCAAACGTCTTCACAAGACACTAACGTTTTATGATTTGTGGTCACTGTCACAAACTAACTCTCCAACATGCCTTTCACAGGCATATAATGGAGAAGGTTTTACTTAAAACACTACTTGATATCCTCCCCTAGAAATTATCGTCGTTTTAATGGAAAGAACAAGCACCACGAGAACAATGTCTTTGTACCATTTAATTTTCAAGCAGTAGTTCAATCTTTGCATAACAAGAAAAGTTTACTAGCAACTTCCTATGAACCGTGTAATGCTGAAACACAAACAAGCTTAGTGATGATAGAGTTTCAGCCACTATATAATATTATTTGATGATACTTTAAGGAAGCATTAGTGGCTTATGTTGTGTTGTACGTACTTTCTTAACAGTCAGATGGTGACAAGAAGATAGAGCTAAAGCCTGGGTTTCTGATGGAGCACGACAAGAATGTAAAATATGTTTCTTCCTGTTCCAACTGGTTTGAATATCCTTGTTGTATTCTCAAATTTATTGAGGATAGAAAAAATCCAAATAAAAATATTAATAACTAATTATTAATTAGTTTATTTACTGCCATCTAGGTTGGAGCTGTTGTGGTTGGGTTTGATCGTTATTTCAACTACTACAAAGTTCAGTAAGTTCTCTGCTATTTGCATTTCTCCTGTCTTAAAATTCCTACACAATGTATGTTTCTCCTTATATTTTTACTGGATGTACATTGATAATCATCACAAAGATGAGCTTTATCATTAGTACACGTGACATTTATATGATTATCATAATTTGTTTCTGCAAACTGAAGGTACGGGACACTTTGTATCCGTGAAAACCCAGGATGTCTATTCATCGCTACAAATCGCGATGCTGTCACTCATCTCACAGATGCTCAAGAATGGGCAGGTTCAATCCTTTATAATCTATGCTTACTAGTGCAATGGTTTGATAACACAATACCATAACTCATAACTCACCTGAGTGACTCAAGACATCTTTGACCATGTCTGTAATTGTTTATTGCACATTCTTCAGCCAAAGTCACTTTATTGACCATTTGATTTCAGGTGGTGGCTCTATGGTTGGTGCTATTTTTGGCTCTACACAAAGAGAGCCACTGGTTGTGGGAAAGCCTTCAACCTTCATGATGGACTATGTATCAAAAAAGTAAGGCTGCTAAATGATTTACTCTACTCCTTCCCTTCTTTTTGCATACGACATATCGATATTGGCAAAACTTTGTGGGTTTTGCATACACCACAAAATAATCTAGTTCTTTCATAAGTGTAGTTTCCATATGTTTTTTTTTACCATATTTAACCGTTGTCGATGGAACACCCTGAATTATGTTCCTGACTCCGTGTCTTATCCCTTGTGTTATATTTTTGGGGTTATAGGCAAACTGGTTAAGAATTAGAGACTTCCATATATTTGTTACTTCTGGAACAATTTGAAACTAAGACTCACTGGTTCGATTTCGTTGTTCTACTACACTGAAGTCATTAGCAGTCGAAATGTAGTACACTTGTTATCATTTTGACCATGCTATAGAACGTTAGAATCAGGATATTGATTTCAGAGTCCCATCATGAAATATACATTGAAGTAGCTAAACAATGAAACCAGTCTGTACATGCTAACCAGCGTGAACTTCGAATATGCAAGTCAGCTTGATAATCTGTTGGATACATTACCACAATTGTCATTATGGGTATGATAAAGATACAACATTGCTAGACAAAATCGACAACTTATCACTAATGGGCTCAATCTGCAACAGGTTTGGCATCCAAAAGTCACAGATATGCATGGTTGGGGACAGATTGGACACTGACATACTGTTCGGACAAAACGGGGGTTGCAAAACTCTCCTGGTTCTTTCAGGTAACTAAATATGCAACCTGGTCCTCCTTTCACTTCATGTTTTGATCCATACACATCTGAACTGAAGAACGAGTCAATCCTCTTTACCAGGTGTGACTTCATTGTCAATGTTGCAAAGCCCCAGCAACTCCATACAACCAGATTTCTACACCAACAAGATCTCAGATTTCCTCTCCCTCAAAGCCTCAACTGTCTGAGTGTAACAATCACTACCCATTTCTCTCTTTCTGATGCTGTCACTATACATATAAGTCCAATATGTACTTGCAATAAATGTGTATAGCTGTGGATATGTATAGCATCAATGATTAGTTATCACCTTGTTATGAAAACTCTCCTTTGTCTGGTTTGATTGTTGTGTTGAATATGAACTTGTGATATTCACTTTTTGTAACTTGTAACCCTTTATTCGATAATTGCAAAAAAAAAAAAACACGAGGTATTTACTTTTTGTAACTCGTAGCCTCCCTATGATATATTCTTTTTAACAATTATCCCCAGTTTTTTCATAGATAATATATAGAAGAAAACTTGATATGATTATCGACTATCAAGACTAGTTTGATTAAGACGATTCTTCCTTGTATGGGATCTAGAGTTATAATTTCATTGTACCATCCCATAAAAAAATTAGATTACTACCAAATAGTTATATCCTTCTGCACATATTTGAATATTATAAGCAATTGTTTAGTATTTTTTTTTTTGAAAAAAACAATTGTTCAATATTAAACTGGGCATGTGACTTGCAAGGCATGGTAGCATGGCACTTTCCCAATATTGCAAGTTGAAGTTACTCCTAAATCTAATGAAGCATCATGGATCTCCCTGTCATAAGTTAGGTGTCAACATGCCACCACTTAGGATCAGCCACGTGTACTAAATAATTAAATGTTTGGTCAAATTTGGTGGAAGATATTCATAAAGTTGGTCCAAGTTCAATTATATCTTAATCCCCTTTAAGTAATGAACATGGGTTTTTAATTTTGTTTTATGCACAATCTGAAAATGAATAATATAGTTTATTTTTCATTTTTTTCAATTACACATCTCATAATGAAAATTGATATAAAATTCAAAAAATGATATAGTTGTGAAATTACTGTAATGCCCATGAAGTTTTAAAATAAGGAAAAAAATGAAAAATAGAAAATGAACATGGGTTTTTCATTTTATTTTATGCACAATTTAAGAATAAAATAAATTATTTTCATTTTCATTTTTCTCTATTACACTTTACACATCTCATATTGAAGTTTTATGTAAAATAAAATTCAATAAGGTGATATAGTTGTGAATTACCATAATGCCCATGAAATTAAAAAAAATAAGGGAAAAATGAAAAATAGAGAGAAAAAAAAAATCAAAAACGAAAGAGACCAGAAAACAGAAAGAGTGATGATGGTGAGAGGGAGCAAGCAATAGCAATATCACAGCTCCGTCACCACCATCATCTTCATCACCACCGATCTCTTTGCTTCGATCCAAACCCATTGACGAGCACTGAAGCGACGTTCGCATCGCACCTCGCCGTCTCTCTCTTCTCCCTCTCTCTCTCCTATGCATATGTACTCCAAATCTGATCTCTGAACCCAGATCCCTCGCGTACCGGAATTGTCCGATTCGAATCTGATTTGGAGGGTTTCGGTAGCTCCCTAGCCGATTTCTCCCATTCTCGCTGCTTGTTTCTCATTCACCTCCCGGAGTTTTCTTCGATCCCGTTTCTCTGAATCTGATCTGGGCGTTCTCGTCGCTTTTTGAGCTGCGGTAGGAGAGTATTTGGTTTCTGTTTGTTCTAATTTGGTTTAGCTCCCTTGCTTGTATGGAGATTTGGGTTTGCATTTGTAGAATTCAGAACCAGGACTAGTGGTATCTGTGGAAGTGTGTGTATCAGCTGAGCATGTAATGAAAATGCTTGAATCATCTGTATAGTGTAGGATTTGAGATTGATAGCCACTAAAATATACAGGACTTGGTTGAGATATAACCACATAATTACATTTTAGAAGAAGATATTTATGTGCCTATTAGCAATTGTTGTCCTAAAATATGAACAATGAATCGGTCAAATGCACAGAGATCTTCTGTATTCATGTATGTTGGAAATGAATTTTTTGCATATCTGGGAAATGGGTCAAGGAGGAGAGCCTGAATCTACATATTGGTAAAGGTATTTATAACATTCTTGCTATAAAGTTTCCGTCTTTGGATAGTGAAGAATGGTCAGCGTTTATTCGTGTCATGAGACCAAACTGGTGAGATTCAAGATATTGTTTCCTTGATGCTTGTAGTGAATATGAATGTATGTTAGGAAAGTGTATTAGGAATTCAATGTATAGTATCTCTTAGAAATTGCTTTCTATTTAGTGAGGAGGAGAGTTGATCTATGTGTCTGTATATACGTTACAATGTTAAATGTTGAAATGAATTGCCGTCCACGTGTAACTTTTGAGATCTAGATTACCAGAGTAGTTCAAGTGAGTTTTATAGATGGTTATTGCCCGATGTGTTGAGGATTACTTCAGTTGTATCTCATTTTCTTTTTGCTTGTGAATGAAGATTTGCAATAGCGGCGAGATGATAGAATGCAGCGTTTGCCACTCAAAATTGGCATCCCCTGGTTCTAAAGCGGTGGCAAGGGCATATGACCGGCACAGAAATGAAGTATCATCCAAAACCCGTGCCCTCAATGTTCTTCTGGTTGTTGGTGACTGCATATTAGTTGGTCTACAGGTGCGATTCTATATCAACCTTTTCTCATTATTTGGTAAAACACAGATGTATGGATATGAAAATGCTTAAATAGCGCAAAAGTTATACAAAAATCTGTGTAAGACGGTGATGTCTCCACACGGAAGATGCCACAGAATCTATTAGGAGAACAACTTATTATGGGATTAATCGCATCATTCCCCCATGAATTTGTGCACAAAGGGACTGGTTCATAAGCTCATATTACACATCTGGTAATATATGAATAAGCCAAGTTATTAATTAAATAAATAGCGTGTCATGTCTCGATAACCGAACATACATTGTTTCCCTTTTTCTTGTTCCTTCGCCATCTTTTTGATATTGCATCTGAAATTCGCCAATTATTTCGATTACTGCTTGTTCATTGTTTTGATGTACTACTTTGTTAGTGTCAACTTACACATCATTCTCCTTCAATTGCAGCCTATATTGGTTTATATGACTAAGGTGGATGGGGGTTTCAAGTTTAGTCCTCTTAGTGTTAACTTTTTGACAGAGGGCATGAAGGTTCTTTTTGCAATTCTTATGCTTCTATTTCAGGTATGTTTCACAGAGGGCATAGAGTTTTTTTTTTTGCAATTCTTATGCTTCTATTGTTTAATCATTAACAGTTTCAATGTGTGGATTATAATGCCTTTGGTTGGGTAATTTCATTCTTTCATTTCTTCGTACTGAGGATAGAGAAATTGATAAGTATGAATTCATATTTGGGTCTTGAAAGATAATAATTTTTATTTTAAGGAAGGTTTATGCCATATCTGCCTATGACCTTTTTCTAATATATTGTGTTTGGGTTAGAGAAACCTCGTACTGATTCTTTCATGCTTTATCTTTTCAGGATTCGCGTAAGAGAGTTGGAGAGAAATCCCTCCTCTCTATTTCTACATTTGTACAGGTAACATTTATTTGTTAAAGTTTAATGCTTATATCTGTGATTATGATGCTTGAATCGGTATAGTTTGAGCCTGGGTTTAACTGTGACCACGAGCCCTACGACTTTTAAGACCATGCCCTTCTTCTATTTCCTGTTTTATCTTCTATGTTATTCACACCCTTATGAATTATGATTCTTTAGTAAATGCATTTGTAACCTCAACATGTATTTATGTTTCTCCTTCTGCAGGCAGCTCGGAACAATGCCCTGCTGGCTGTTCCCGCATTTCTTTATGCTATTAATAATTATTTAAAGTTCATAATGCAGGTACTTACATTTTTGCTCATCTTGTTATTCATAGCTCATTTCTTCAAGATATCAACACTGCTTGTCAACTTCTCTTTAATGTGATAGTGAACCTGATATCATTGTTATTTGGAATTTCAAACTTTCTACGTTTTGCTAAAATATGAGTGATCTAGATTTAGAATCCGTATAACGTAAGAGTTTTGGGGGGGTTAGATATTGGAGTGGCTATAATTTAAAATTCTCTGATTGTACTGTTATCTCTGCAGCTGTACTTCAATCCTGCAACTGTGAAGATGTTGAGCAACCTTAAGGTAATTTACTGCATGTTGTTTAATGATGCACATAGTTTGTCTTCAACTTTTAAGACTGATTTTTTTTTTCCAGTTTTCATTTAGGAAAAACATCATTTACATACCCACTTTGACCCTTCGTTATCAATAGTCCCCCCTAAAGGTCAGTGCGTATCAACAACACACTGTCAACTTTCGCTATCATCAAAAACTCACTCTAAAGGTGGGGTTTGCATTTAAGAACCTGTTTCGGGCCGAAACATCCCGATATTTCCGGCCGAAAATCCGATTTTTGAGTGGGTTTTTGATGATATCGAAAGTTGACAGTGCATTATTGATACTCAATGACCTTTATGGCGTGTTACTTATAAACAAAGATCAAAGTGGGTGTGTTAATGAAGTTACCCCTTCTGTTTATTAGGTATTTGACCTCCTTTAACTCAATGGAGGTTGAGATAATCCATTGCTCCTTATTCTCTAGAAAACTCTTGATATTAACTTCTTATCGTGCACCAATACCATATGCAGGTTTTGGTTATTGCTGTTTTATTAAGGATGGTCATGAGAAGGCGTTTCTCCATAATTCAGGTTAGTTAGAGTATCAAACATTTCTCGTTAGTTTCATCAAATTATGAATATGACTTAGGGATGGGAATAACTTATAAAAAAAAGTCCAATTGAATAGTTCCGTATATGTTTAATTTTGTTTTAACAATTTACATGTTTTGTCATTCATTCTGTAACAGTGGGAGGCTCTTGCCCTCTTGCTCATTGGTATCAGTGTAAACCAATTACGGTCCCTACCTGACGGTACCACTGCCCTGAGTGTTCCAGTTGCAACAAGTGCATATATATGCACATTGATATTTGTGAGTAAATACATATGACTCAGGGTCGGTATTAAACAAATGTGTATGTGTATATATAGTAGCAACGATAACTAACTTTAGATTATTAATACAGGTTACTGTTCCATCAATGGCATCAGTCTTCAATGAGTATGCCATGAAGAGCCAATTTGAGACAAGCATATACCTTCAGGTGAGGGATAGTGGAATCAATTGCACTGTATTTCATGCTTGTCTGATCCTTAAGAGGACATTGTAAAAGTTATTTATTTCATATTTTTACCTTTTTTTAAAAAAAATATACAAGGTCTCTGCATATATTCTAGTTAAAGAACTTGATTTCTCTGTTGCAGAACTTGTTTCTATATGGGTATGGTGCGATATTCAATTTCCTTGCCATTCTCGGAATTGCCATTTTTAAAGGTACGTAAAAGAAGTTAAAAAACGGTATATACACCCCTCGACGACCTTTGGTTCTAAAAAACACTCCCTAAAGGTGAGGAGTTATCGATAAACACACTGTTATCCTTCGTTATTCATCAAAACCCCACGCCCCATGGGTTCACACTGCATAGGTGATGGTTTTATCAGGAACACAGTCACCTTTTTCATGTATCAGTGGTTTTTTGGAACAAAATGAATGGAATCCGTGTTTTTTTTTTGATGAATAACGAAAGGTGACAGTGTGTTATCGATAACTCCTGACCTTTAGGGGGTGTTTTTGAGAACCAAAGGTCGCCGAAGACGTGTTAATAAAGTTACCCCTTGGTTCTGACTTCTTCTACTTATGAAAGTATGCTACAAGGCGTTATTGCAACTCTCTCTCCACTTTAATCTCAGTTTCTAAATGCTTTTAGGTCCTAGTAGCTTGGATATTTTGCAAGGACATTCAAAGGCTACCATGTTATTAATAGTTAATAACGCAGCCCAAGGGATTCTATCGTCTTTCTTCTTCAAATATGCAGGTTACCTATTTACTATTTTCTGAACTTATTGACTGAATTAAATTAGCAGTCGGACTATAACATTTTCTCAATGAAATTAGACTATGATATACTCTTTTCTTAACCTTAAAAGCTTCACTTGTCGTTGGTGGAAGATTGAGAACTTTTTGCAGTTATTTAAGAAGGAATAGAATTAACAGGACTTGTGAAGATGTTGCATTTCCCTGCAAAATAATAATATTAATATTGTTGGACATAAGTAAATTTGTTGCATTCATATGGACAATCCTAATGATTGCCATCTGGCTTCTTTAGTTTAATAATATTTCTATATGTAACAAGGGTTGGCTGCTAAAAATAATTCTTGTATTTTATTTGTTTGATTTTATTTATTATTAAAAGGGTAAGATGGTATTTTCCCCTATAAAAGTCAAAGGGTTCAAATGCTAAGGGTAAAATGGTAAATTCACATTACCCTTAACTGGCACATGTGGTCACATGCATAACAGAAACGGAATATTCCGTTAGTTTTTCTAACAGAAGTCGGTGGACGAAACTGTAGTGTAGCCACACAGCGTCGACAAAACTTTGTGCATGCATCCATTTGTGGACGAAACTTTAATGTAGTTTTTCACAATTAACCCCAAATAAAATTATAAATCAAGTTGCATGTACGGCATGTTCAATTTATGAATCCTTAATTAGTTTTGTGCTTTAGAAATAGGGACAATTGCAAAAACTTGAGGTGAATGATGCGTGTTTTTGCAAATCCTGTCAGTGAACTATTTTTTTTGCACAAAACACCCCCATCTATTTTCCTTTTGCAAATCCGTTCTTTAATGGAAATTAGTCATGTGACAGTCACATGACTTCATTTTTTTAGAAATGACAGTTTTTCCCTTTATATTATACATGTTCTGCAATTTGGAACCCTTATGTATTCACTTTTGCATGATTACTGCTTGGTTTGACACCAAACTTGCTTTTTTCTAAAAATTACAAGTTGCAAGAATTCCTTGTCCATCTGATGTAAAATCTTAAGAGATACACTTGAACGGTTCTCAATCTTCAGATCATTTGAAGTTAAGGGTGTCAAATCATTAGCCTTTGTTTCACAACGGGGCTAATTCGTTGTTGTATTTAGAATTTCCTTTTTGATATTTCCAGATACAATCTTGAAGAAATACTCATCAACTGTTGCCACAATATTTACCGGGATAGCTTCTGCTTTGCTATTTGGTCATACTTTGACTGCAAACTTCATCTTGGGAATCTCTATTGTGTTTATTTCAATGCATCAGGTAAGTTGTAGAAAAAGTACATAGACCCTATCTTACATGCCTGTATAGTTGTCAGGGTTATATTGTCAAATATCTCTATAAACAAGAGTGAATTTTATAAATGCCCCCTCTAATTTTTACTCATTACTGTCGATACTCTTACCTTGAAATTCATAATTTCCGATCAGCTCCTATTTTATACCATCTAAAACCACTAATTAACCAGAAAGAAACTATAATAAAATGTAGTATTGAAGAGTTTTTTTTTTTTTTTTTTTTTTTTTTTTTTTTCTGTAAGACAACTGTGGAATAACATGAGATAATAACTATTTTGATCAAGATAGATGCTATATTATATACGATTGAGATTGTCCTGACTTGGGCTATGCTATGTATATCCGTTCAGTTCTTTTCGCCACTATCAAAAGTTAAGGATGAACAACCCAAAGATGGTCTACAACTGACCGACAGTCAGAAAAAGCTGAGGTATGTGCATGTCAGCTTTCACGATAAGTATATAACACAGTTTATCACCAAATTATACATTTACACACTGTATTCAATTGCCCTTGTCGGTTTTTCGTTCATTGTTTCCAGCTTAGAAATAAATGAAAACTGTTGTGAACAATTGATCTTGAAGTCACGAAAACAGTTACATTATATATCACGTTCTGTTCAACAAATACCATCTCATGTTTGCATAATCAAAACTGGTTTAATGTGTTCCCAGGTCCAAAGATACATCCTTCATAAACATGGCAGCTGGAGCAAATGATGATGTAAGAATCTGTCTCTTGCATTTCCTTTTGGAAGTTTGTTTCAGTTGTCTTTGTTTGTTCATAACATATACAAGACTTTGATTTTCCAGGCAAACCATCATGTCCAACCTGAGGAGAGAAAGCCACTCCTTCCAATCTGAAGTTACTCGTGGGTGTGGATCTCAGATTATCGGTCTTTAATGTTGATGGAGTATACAATTCTTTAGAAGAAAACAATCGGGGTATTTTTTTTTACCAAATTCGGATACAATAAAAGGTGTAAAAGAAATTTTTGTCAGTTGTCGATTCTGGGTTTTGCCTGTTGATATTGGTTGCCTTGGCTTTCAAGTTATCGAACCTTTTGGACTTGTTCCA
>JAYMSV010001522.1:0-12664 GCA_036897745.1 Erodium moschatum | reverse complement strand
GAAAGCGCTCATCACAATTTTTGTAAATGGTTTAAAAAAAATACATTATACATATTTTATAATTTATAACACTCGTGAATACGTGTTTTTAGTTTGGAACCTATATGTATACATTTTTGCAATTTTCGATTTTTTTTGCATAAAATTAACCATTTTAACGGATTTCCAGGCGAAAATAAAAAAAGGGGATGTCATTTGTAAAAAAATAGTTTACCGATAGTATTTGCAAAACGTGCGTAGTTCACTGCAAATTTTTATAATTATCCATTTATTTTATTTAAAATAAATTTTCCTAACCTAATATTGCTTGAAAGTAAACCAACAACTTGGACTCCACCATCGTCGGAGTGGGTCGTCATCAGCGTTGACAAACCTCTATTCTCCGACACCACGCAGTCAGGATGGGAATTCATTGCTCGGTCGACCTCTAGCCAGGCTTTGACAACTAGGAATGACGAATTGTCCCGACCCTTTGATCTCTAACCATAATTGAAACTCATGTCACTACAGCGACACTGACATTTGCTACATCCTACATGTATAAAATGGATTTGTGTTATTATCAGGTTTGATGCACAAACCATCACTCAGATGGTCAACTCGGAGGCCTATCTAGTCTCCCCGCTAGAGACCATTATCAAAGATATCCGCATTCTACTATCTCAAATCGAAGATTCCAAACTCGTCTTTGTTAAAAGATCAGTAAACCAGGCCTCTCACTGGCTTACCAAAAAAGTCCGATCATCACTTGTCCTTATGTGGTCGGCCAATCCTTGTTTGATGCACTTATATGTATTATATCTACAAATAAATAAATGAATAAAACGTTTCTCTCACTGAAAAGAAACATCCAAAGATATACATATGCATATCACATGATAAAAATTTTGACAAAAATATAACCAGAAGGTTGTCCCTCGTTAAATAAATAATTAATAAAAAAAAGAAAAGAAAAGAACAGGTACAATCCAAAAATTCCTATCACGTTCTTCATTTATTTGTCGCAACATATATGAATACAAACCTAGTTATTATCGCATGCAACTTAGTGCAAGATATCCAAGATGGATAAAAAAAAAACATATAAAACTTATTTGCATAATATCCAAGATTCTTACGATTTTTGTTGTGTAAATTTATCTCATAGAATTTCCATACATGATTATAATAAAAAGATGCATCGTTACTTTTAAACTGAACGACACGTACGTAAACGCGAGAAAGATACAAAATACCCGCAAGCACCACAACTGCTACCATGCTTGCTTTCAAAAGTTGCCTTGAAAAGGAGAGAAGAGAGCTCTACCTGAATTCAATCGAGATGGATAAACATGATGCATGATTAGTTGACAACTTTATGATTGCGAAGAGGGAAGGAACTTCTTCAATTTTGGACTTCCTTTTTTGACCTACAATAAGTGACAATAGTAATGATTGATTAAGGAACTCCAAACATTACAAGACACAGCTCATGACAATTTTGCATGCTTGAGCAAGATAATGACAACTACAACTAATTGCTGTTAAAAGCCCCCACTTGTGCAACAATTCATGTCTTGAGATTCATTATAGTCCTAATTAAATAATCTTTTATCTTAAACAATGTTGTCAATTCAAACATCCCATGCAACCCAACCCCTTGACCTTTCTAGTGGGAGGTGTCTTTTTTCCGAATTAGATTTAATGTGCTCATCTTGATTTGGATGCTGATTATCCGATCGAGAATTTAAATACATAATCATTATTTTTGTGATATGGAGAACGGAGCCCGCGCCCGGTGCTTCGGATGTGACTTCACTGATACTTCTCGCAGAAGCAGGTTGATCATCATCGAGTCGTCCCACAAATGTTTGTTCAGCGTCGAGATGCCCGACTTTGGGTGCCATGGAGACAAACCCCATCCTATCGTCCCTCCTCCCGGATCCCAAATCCACCGTCTGTATATTGCTCTGAGACCTTTCCCAACCGGTTCGTGTAGGTGTTCGGCTGGTAGAGTTGTACCAAAACCAAACCTCGGCAAATCGAAACCATTAAGTGATGGGATCGATATCGGATTATTCCTGAAGGCTCTTCATTGTCTCTTATACTCAAAGTAAAGTCTCTTAGACTTAGTAGAGAAATACCGTGGATGTGATCGGGCAGAGAAGAAGGACCCTTATCGGGCTCGCCTCTCGCCACCTCCATCTAACGGTTGACGCTGCCGCCTCGCCAGGCAAAACTGTGCTTGAGGATGTCATCCCCCAACATCGTTGTTGTTGTGATCAGAAGGAGTAGAGCCATGACGCATGTCAAGGTGTTGTGCGGCGGCTTAGGGTTTTCCAGAGAGAAAAGTCTGTATCCCTTTTAATAAATTAATATTTAAGAAAGAAATACAATAACTCTAGCTTCACTAGCCCTCTAAACACAACTTGGAGACCAAACAGGCTTCAATTTGTAAGGACTACAGTACTTTTGTATTGTAATAAGTGTACATATATAGGTGCTGAAATTAAATAGTTAGTACAAATCATAGAGATTGCGGGCAAGGGGGCCTATAAATGAAGGGTAGGTCCGAACAAAGGGTTAGTAATGATGAGAAGTGGGGTTGGGAGAGGGTCAGTTTTTGCTTAAAAAGGAGGTGACTTTAAGCTCTCTTTGAAAACTTAATTCCCTCTACTCATACCGACCTTGACTACTCTTCTCTTCTCCATCTCCTTCTTCAACCTCTCTCCCACTCTCTCTTTCTAACCAGCCCCTACCAGTTTTGGCCTTAGGTGTCCCTAAACTTTAGGCACTTATTAGCATTGCCCCTTTTGTCAATTACCTCCATACCCAACCACACCGCTCTCTGTCAAATCCACTGACCTTATATTAAGCTCCTTCTCCAATCTCCACTTGGGTTTCACATTTGGGGCTCAGAATTTGAATTTCCCATCTGGGTTTTGGTTCTTGGCTCCAATACAAGATATTGTGGAGAAGATATGAGTGAATGACCCAATAAAGCTACAGTCTTTAGCTGGGTTTTGCCCTGGCGTTGAGGACCTGAGGTGGGTTCTTCTTATTTTTTCTTTTCAGTTCAATAACAAAGATCTCAATTTAAAAAAAAAATTATAGGTTCATTTGTTTAAGGAAACAAATTGTGGGTTATTGAGATTTTACAGCTTTTCAGGTTTTAGGATTGGATGTCATTTACCTTTTGTCGGTTTTTTTTCTTTTGAATAGTTTAATTTGAATGGGATGCAATGTGAGAGTAGTGTTTGTGAAGATCCAGACAAAGTGAGCTTTTTTAGCAATTGCTGCAGAGGTACAAGGTTTCATTGGCTTTAGTTTATTGCAATTGGTACATTTTCTTGTTGGCATGTCTCTTGGATTTGTTGTATTAAATTGATGCTTTTGGTACCTCCTTGTTTGTTTTTGAAGCTTCTTAGGTTCGTTTCGGTTTCAAATTTGTCTGAATTGAAATGGGTTTTTGATTATAGGTCCAGATTGTAAAGCTTTTTCTGGCCATGTTAGTTTTAAACTTTGTGTTCATTGCTTGACATTTGAACTGGTTTTGTAGATACTTAGTTGGCTCTTCCCCATGGGCACCATGACTGCATCATCTAAGCTCTCTATGTCTCGAGAATCATCGAATTATGATGAAGTTTCGATGCAGCAAAGCTTACTATTCTCCGATAGTCTCAAGGTATATGATTCGTCCTCATATCACAGTCTATCCGTTGATGCTCAAATCACATTACAAGTTCTAGGAAGTTTTCAAACTTTCAGATATATTGAGTAGCAACAGATTATTTACTCGATTGTTTTTCGTTAACTTTAGGATTTGAAGAACCTAAGAGCACAGTTATACTCAGCAGCTGAGTATTTTGAACTGTCTTACAACAACGATGACAAGAAACAAATGTGAGTCATATATAGTTCTTGCTTATCACTCATATATTGTGAGTTTGTGAGATCTGTAGTTTATTTTAGGGATAATTGTAACAAAGTACCTCGAGGTATTAACTTTTTGTAATTTGTAGCCCTCTTCTTTGGTGATTGCAAAAAAAGCGCCGAACTTGTCTTTTTATTCCACTTTGTATAATTCTGTCTTAAAAATACGATTTTACCCTTGAAATTTGTTTTTTTGCTCGTTATTTTTAAAATGTAAATTGTAAGGGTAAAACCGTCATTTCATACAAATTGCAACAAAAGGACAAGTTCAAGGTATTTTTTTGCAGTTATCAAAGAAAAGGGCTACAAGTTGCAAAAAATGAATACCTTAGGGTGCTTTTTTGCAATAATCCCTTCATTTTATTGGCTCTCCCTTAAATAATTTATCGGTGTAGTGTGTTGGAGACATTGAAAGATTACGCAATTAAAGCGCTAGTAAACACCGTGGACCATCTGGGTTCTGTGACGTATAAGGTGAACGATATACTTGATGAAAAAGTGGATGAAGTTGCTGGAACCGAGCTCCGAGTATCATGCATTGAACAGGTAGTTGATTGATTTCTGCATAGCTACTCCACAATGTTTGAATTTAAAAGTCTTGAAATGTATTTATGAGTCTTTAAAAATGGTGGATGAGTATTATTTCTGCATAGCCATAGTTGCTAAGTAGGTGATTCTCATAACTCATAGTTATTGATATTGAAACTTGCTGTGGAAACCACATATTTGAGTAAATAAAAGGGATACTTGTTATTTTTTAAATTTAAATTTGAAGGGTAAAATAGTCATTTTGCCCACTTGGGTTAGCCTGATGGTGAAGGGCTCTTCACGTCTCACCTCTGCTTGAGGTCACAGGTTCGAATCCCAGTGGGTACACTTGCTTGGTAGCATGTGTGGGTGGTGGGTTAGATCAGGCTAAAATAGGATTTCCCTGCACTTCTCTCTGATAAAAAAAGAGAGAGAGAGGGTAAAATAGTCATTTTGAAACAAATTTATATAAAATGCAACAAAAAAGACAAGTTCAGGGTAGTTTTTTGCAATTATCCCTAAATAAAACATAATTTTGATGTGATTAATGCTGTTCATGTGGTTGATTTGTGATGCTAGAGACTACGGACGTGCCAACAGTTCATCGATCACGAAGGGATTTCTCAGCAGTCTTCGGTGATTAACACACCGAAGTATCATAAGCGTTACATCTTGCCTGGTAAAAATATTCTTTTTCCCATTGTTTATAAGGATAGTAAGATGATTTTTTCCGTCATTTATGTTTATCGGATGGGTATGTAGTTGGGGAAACAATGCACGGTGCCAACAGGATGAAATCAAAACACCGAGGACGGAGCCTGGATGATGAAGATGGTTGGTTCCAGTTCAGGAATGGTATGCTCAAATTAGTTGGGAATCTGATAAACAATGAAAGGCATTTTAGACTTTTTTGCTTCCAAAACTAATTTTGTGAGAGTAAAAGTGAAAGTTAGGGGCACTGTAAATAACGTTTTAAAATTAGGGATAGTTATGTGCAAAATGCACATAACATGATCTGATTCGTTCTGTTTCTTGTATAGCTGTTCGAGCTACGATCGTGGAAACGCCATCGCTTCCAGTGGTCAGGTAAGGATAGTCACACACTGGGATGATCGACTTCCTTTACACGGATGATCGAAAAAATGTACTATGAAGTATTTGTTTTTTTACAAGTCAAACTCGTTTCCTTGATCATGACAAAGTACGATAAACTTGTTCTTTTGTGTACATTTGTTTTAAAATGGCGATTTTACCCCTGAAATTCAACTTAAAATAATAGTAAGTGGAAAAAAAACCAGAATACACTGTAGGAAGAGGGGAAAAAATAAGGATGTGAAAATTCTGATTTTTTATATCTTTTTAAAGTTTACACTTTCAAGGGTAAAGTTGTCATTTGTGGCAAATTACAATGTAGCAAAAGGCAAATGCATGGAATTTTTTTTGTCATTATCGAAAAAGAGGGTTACGACTTAGAAAAGGTGAATACGGCGTTGCATTTTTATGCACTTATTCCTTTTCTTTATTCAGTCTGAATTGGGACGGGTTTTGAATTGGTTTTTTCAACAGGAAAGGAAGGTCCCCGTCACCTTCCCCACGAACCTCCCAACATCCCGGGACATTTTCTTTCACTTCCACCATGCCTAAAAAGGAACAAGGTCTATTTTGTGGAAATCTTCATAAAAAATCTTTAGTTTGTGTTGATTTTGATTGTTTCTTGTTTACTATTCAGAGAAACGATCGGTTTCACCATATCGCTTCCCACTCCTACGCTCCGGATCCATGTCGACTAGGTCTGTGACCCCGAATTCGAGCAGGCCAACGACTCCTAACCTCAGCAGGCCTACGACCCCAAATCCTTCTGCTGCAAGAAAGCGGGTACGCAAAGTTTTAAGGGATAATTGCAAAAAATGTACCTTGAGGTGTTCAATTTTTGCAGCTTCTAGTCCTCTTCTTTGACAATTGCAAAAAATTACCATGGACTAGTCTGTTTGTTGCACTTGATGCAAATTTGTTTTAAAATGACGATTTTACCTCTAAAAATTTAAATCCAAAATTAGTAGTAAAGAACAAAAAAAAATCAAATTTTCTTATCCTTTAAATTGTTACTCTTTATACGGCACAATGGGGAAGAAAATTAAGGATAAGAAAATTTGGATTTTTTTCAATAAATTGTATGGATAAAATCGTCGTTTTGTACGCATTACAATAAAAGACGAGTTCATGGTATCTCTTCCAATTATCAGAAAAAGGATTACAAATTACAAAAAATGATTCATAGAAAAATAGTTATTATCTCATTTCAACATGAACTCGTTTTATTTTCATCAGTACCCTTCGGAACCTCGTAAGTCAGCTTCCATGAGGTTTCATGGAGATAGGGAAAGCGGGAGAGAAATCGAGCAATACCCGAGCAAAAGCAAGAAACTTCTCAAGGCACTGCTCAGCCGGCGCAAGTCCAAGAAAGAGGATGCGCCATTGTTTACATACCTGGATGAATACTGATCCCAAACGACTCCAGCATAAGTCATCCGTTTACTTCCATTGTGTCGATCTCGATTACTATTGTTCGACAGGAAAGTTGAGCAATAGTGATACTGTTGACTCGGAAGAGGAAATCTTTCTTCCCTCTCCCGAGACCGGTATTTACAGTTATTCCTTTTGTAAACATGTTTGTCTTATGAATGACATAATTGTTATTTTACAACAATGCCCTCGTGGAAATGTCAAAAGAGGTATATCTGTTACATAATTGGGTGAAGAACAATGCTATATATGTATACATATATCAGTCCTTTTAAAAAAATGTATATATATCAGTGCCATTGATATATATACATTTTTTTATCATTGGCTCTACACTACTCTCTCTCTCGCTCCAAAGTCAAGCAGCTCAACCAAGAAGAACCAGAACCAGGCATGTCTCTTCATTCTCTACCTTTTTATATATCAGATTGAGCTTTAACGTGATATCAGATACGGATGGTCGACCCTCTACAGAAAGTCAAGAAAACACCCGTTAAAATCTGTCACAAGAGAATATTTTTCTTAAAGCAGAAGGAAAAAAGGACTCGGAGCTCTGAATCTGATGATTTACCTGATAAAAAAACGAGGGGGCATCGCGTAGTGTAGCCTACACCGTTAGCTTATCTTGGGGCGAGGCGCGGGGAATATCCCGGGGCAGCTCCAACTCTAACTAGTTTCAGATTTCTCAAGGCCCTTCTTGGGTACTCGAAAGCCATTGCAAAGAACACAAGTAAACACACCAGGAAGAGATACATCTTCTCTATCAAGTTTTTTATGAACAAAAAACCGCCCCCCTCTAGACCAATCACCCCTGCCGTAGGATAGTATATATTAGCAGTAGAACACAGCTAATGTTCCGAATATGTTCTTGGGATAATTGCATAAAAGCACCAGAGGCTTTCATTGTTTCCAACTTGTAGCCCTCTTCTTTGATGCTTGCAAAAGTACCATGATCTTGTCTTTTTAGTTGCAGTTTGTATAAAAATGACGGTTTTACCCTTACAATTTAGATATTAAAGATAACAAGTATCAAATTTTCATATCACTTAAATTTGGATTGTTTGTTCTTTAATTATTGTTTTTTAAATTTAAATCTCTAAAGGTAGAATTGTCATTTTGAAACAAGTTTCTACAAAGTACAATAAAAAGACAAGTTAGGGGCACTTTTTTGCAATTATCGAAGAAGAGGGCTACAAGTTGCAAAAAGTGAATACCTCAGGGTACTTTTCTGCAATCATCCCTATGCTCTTTTGATAGCATGGATTGGATCACTCACACAAGTAAGATGCATTGTAGGTTTCGAAAACTTACTGAGGCTTTCCCGGGGCAAATTAGTCCACTCTTGTGGGCTAATCTTCGTTTTTGACGCCTTAATCAAATCGAGAAGAGCTTGATTAACCTTACATTGTGAAGGAAAAAGACGATTAGTAAGTGGGTTTCATTTTCATCATCACGTAAAAGTTTTACCATTACATGCATACCTCTTCGGGTCTCTCATGGCTCACTAGATGCGCTCCATGAAGATCTACCATTCTCGCTACAGGGTGAAGCTTCCCTGCAAGTTTCCTTGCATGGTTTATTTGTGCAATTATATCGTACCTAGAATATCGATATCGAGATTATAACATATAGGATACTGCAACAAAGCGACTCGATATGGCCTACGTAACACAATATGCCATCAAAAGAAGATACATTGTGATTCCTCTTTGGGGAATTAACGTTTCACTACCCTGTGTTATACATGATTTGCAGTTTACTACCCTTAGCCTTTAAATATGTTAGTGAGATAATTGCAAAAAAGTACCATGATGTATTCACTTTTTGCAAGTTATAGCCCTCCTTTGGTAATTGCAAAAAGTATCCTGAAATTTTCTCTTTGTTGCACTTCGTGTAAATTTATTTCAAAATTACAATTTTACCCTTGAAAATTTTAATTTAAGAAATAGTAAGTAAACAAAAAAAATCATGTATTTTCATCTCTATTAAATTTCTGCTTATTTGGACATACAAAGAGACAGAAAACTAAGAGAGATGAAAATTCTATTTATTTTTTTTGTTTTTTTTACTTACTATTTTTTTAAAGGGTAAAATCATCATTTTGAAACAAATTTACACAAAGTGCAACAAAGAGACAAGTTTAGGGTATATATATATTTGCAATTATCGGTACAACTTGCAAAAAGTGTATGCCTCAAGGTACTTTTTAGTAATTATCCCTATGTTAATTTATTACCCCGAACTTGAAGTGTGCCGGTTGATTACCCAAAATTTTTATATACATCAATTTATTACCCTGAATTTTTAAGCGTGCCAATTAAAACCCCATACTTCGGATTTGATATAGTACTACAAAGACTCAAAGAGGAGTAGATGCCAGTTTATTACCCTGAACTTTTACGCATGCCAGTTAAAACCCCATACTTTGGATGTGATATAGTACTACAAAGAGGAGTACAAGTAGCAATTTGTAAGCATCAGTATGTAATATTTACCTCCCGTGAATGACGGATACAAGAAACCCGTTGGATCGGATTGATTCTATTTCTGCTCGTGTCAGTTTATGTTTCCAGCATGCGTTGACTTGGCCTTCGAATCCATGGTTAGATTGCATCCCCGATGCTGATATGCCCTTTACATACTCCTGCCCAAGATCATGTTTCAAGTTGAGGGTTAAGACTCTTTAGTTACTAAAATATGTCACAGTACTTTAGATATTGGACCCGACAGTTCTTACTCGATATAAAATTGTTCGCCTTGTGTTACTTCCAACGTTTTCATCAAGATATTCCTGCAGATCACGTTCACTATCAATACTGATCAATGTGTAAAGTGCATGATATTCCTTAACACTACTTTTATGAATTGTCCACGAACAGAAAACTACCCTTTTGAAAAAATATGATCTTTGAACTACCTTTTGTTTGCAAAACTGTACATCGTTGAATTTCTGTTAGTTTTAAAACAAAATGACTATTTTACCCCTGTACCTTTTGGAAATAACAATTTTATCATCAGTATTTAAAATATATTTAAAATGATGATGAGAGTGAGAATAAATATTTATTTTTCATATCAAGGACAATTCTGTCGTTTTGAATAATAATTTAAAAAACTCCATCCATTACAGAATATTCTTGCATTTCCGTAAGTATACAGTGTTTCAAACAAAGGGTAGTTTAAAGTTCATAGTTTTTTCATAGGGTAGTTTTACGTTCGTGTGTTATTACCTTTGTGTAGTGAGTGTCCAAATCAACGGCAGCCCTCTGTTCAGGAGTCCTTGCCTTCAAGAAGCGGACAGCAACCGATATTGTTCGCCGATCGAACTGTAAGAACAAAGATAAGATAACTGTAGTTCATTCAGTTCAAGTTTTGGAAATGCTTATATTTCTATACCGATGACCAATTATAAGAATTTAACATTATATCAAGGCTATTTAATAGATATATGGTTGATTATCTTCAAATATATTCACTTTGACTCGTGATTTGAAAACAATAGAGATAATTGCAAAATATCACATGTACACTTTTTGCAAGTCGTAGCTCTCTTCTTTGATAATTGCAAAAATGTACTATGAACTTGCCTTTGTTGCACTGCGTAAATTTGTTTCTAAATGACGATCTTACCCTTTAAAAAAACAAAAAATATAGATTTTTCATCTCTCATAATTTTCTTCCTCTTTGTACGTCCATGGAAGAAGAAAATTAATAGAGGTGCAAATTCTGGATATTTTTTGTTTTTATACTTATTATTCTTAAAATTTAAAATTTTAAGGGTATACATTGTCATTTTAAACAAATTTACACAGAGTGCAACAAACAAATAAAAGACACTTTTGCAATTATCAAAGAAGACAGCTACAACTTGCAAAAAGTGAATACCTCATGGTAGTTATCACAAAATAACAACATTTTTCAATCATCTGACCGGAAATAAAAGTGAATTAATTACCTTTGGAAAACATTGAAACCCACCGCCTGTTACATTAAGTAAAGCCAAAGAAAGAACTCTATCTGGCACCATTGCTGCCAATTTGCAAGCAATCATAGCTCCTGGTTTAATAGAAAACATAAGAAGGAACCGAACGAGAACCAATCAGAGCCCCAAAAACATGAGCTTAACTTAAATTACTAAAACTCGTTCACAATTACCACTTTAGCTTAACTTAAAATATAACAGATTATCATGACGGTGAATCTACAATAACGAATGAACGAACTCGATTTCAAGCATAACCCGATAGAAAAATCTCGATATAAAACTCACCCATAGAATGCCCAATAACATGAGCTTTCCTCCAACCAAGATGATCCAGCAATGCAATAGTGTCTTCAGCCATTATTTTTGTCCTGCTCAAGACAATCACTTACCATAATATCAATCATAACTTCAAGGGGAAATTGCGAAACAACCGGCATATATGTGTTTTTGGCAACTCGTGGCTCTGAAGAAAAGAAAAATCTTGCAACTTGTACCCCTGAACTTTCATATTTTTGCACCATCTATCAGAGTTAAAAAAACCAACGAGGTCACGTGCATGGCACATGCCCCATTTTGGATGAAATTCGTTATGTTTCACTAATGGTGCAAAAAAATGAAACTTTTGGGTTACAAATTGCCAAAATCTCAAACATCTTTCTGCAATTTTCCCTAACTTCAGTGCATTCAAGAGCTGATTGTTCGTTCCCATATAAAACAACAACTAAACTGATGAAACCAAACAATATGAAATCATAAACCCAGAAATCAAATCTGCAAAAGCTCAAGGCAATTGACAAACCCACAAAAAAGTTCCCTAAAACTAAAAGGGCAACTACAGAAAATCAAATTTCTATGATCGATGAAAAACTCACGTATACTCAGATCTTTTGGTGGGTATTGAGCTCCGACCCACACCGCGATTATCAAAAGCACAGGCCTCGATCCCATCACCATCGTCATCAAGTATATTCGATTCGTCATCATCATTGGGTCTATCCGTCCAGGTTAAGCCCCTAATCTGCGGACCCCATGAATCGTGCGTCGCCGCCAATCCTGTCCCACGAACATCAAAACATCAACGACCATAAAAATCCAACCAGACCCAGCACAGAGAATCGATGGAAAATCGAGCTATATTGACGAATCCGAGAGCACCTATGATGAACAACACCTTGGTCGGACCGCGACCGTGGGTTCGGTAGAAAATGTTGATGCCATTGCTTCCGACGTCGCAAAACGGCATCGTCTTCGCTGTCCGGATCGGATATGGAGCTTTCTTCGTGGCCTCTGGTGTGGGTTCTAGAAGAGAAGGACTAAATTAAAAACGGTTTTTCGGGGGAGAAGAAGAAGAGGTTCGTTGGGTTGGCGCCTGGACGGTGAAGAATCAGTGGTTGACACGTGGTTGTCCTGTTAATATTGCGGCTTAAAATTTAACTAATTCTCATAATGTTTTAAATATTTTTTTCTAATTTCAAATACTTTTAAATTGTAAGATTTTTTTTTGTGGGTATAAAATAATTTGGGATTTTCTTCAGCATATTCAAATAGTTTAAATTGTATTTCCAAAAAGAAAAAAATAGTTTAAATTGGACTCTGATTCACTAACTAAAAACTCAACCAAAATAACTCTCGAGAGCTCTTTCTCATGGTACCCGACCCTAGTGCGCCAATGGGAGTTCAAGCTTCCATGGCTCTCATCTTGGAGGGCTTGTCGAC
>JAYMSV010001521.1:0-12665 GCA_036897745.1 Erodium moschatum | reverse complement strand
GAGATTGGGGTTGAACCTTCAACGTCCCGGGGGACGCGAGGAATGCTCCAGTCTGATCCATTCTGGAAAATGCCCTAAGTACCGAGGTAATATCTGCTCCTAGCCCGACTCCGCGTAGATTTGATGATTTTATGTGGTTTCGGGTGGCCATGTGGACATGCCTTTAAGCTAGAAAATCCAACTCTGTTTCCCGAGACACATGATTCCACCACGGTGGCCCTACAATATGAGAGACTCCCGGGTTTTTGTACTCGGTATGGTCGACTAAATCATTGGATTGGGATATGTCAGGCACGCATTCAGGGCGTGGGCTAAGGGGAGTCCCGATTTGATGACTCTTTGAGGGTACAAATGGGGATCGATGTGGACCTTTTACTCCGTACAAAGTGGGGGGCACCTAGGGCTCCCGGTTGATGAGCTCCTTACCTTGCTAACCTTGGGCCCGATTCAAGATCGCCGGGGTGGAAATGGGATCCCCCTACTTCCGCCACCGGGATTCCAGGACTCGAGCATGGGAGGAGGACAGTTCAGAGACCTGTGACTTGGCTAAGGAATGTCCTGAGTGGGCAATTCCAAACACCTAGGGAGCATCGTTAGTCGGGCTCCCGGGGATCACAAGGACCTGAGACCTGGCTAACGTCTCCGAGGATAAGTACCTTCAATTTTTTGCAGGACTAGTAACAGAGACGGCTGCTAGCATGGGGAAGCAAAAAAAACCTCGTGCACATCGGGATGGTCCGGGGCCGATGAGGACAAAGGCGATGAAGGCCAAGGAAAAAGGAAAGACGGGGCAATGTTATACCCGGACTACCAAGCTGAAGAGGGCCCTGGACCTCTCCGGAATCCCTACCCGTCAGGTGGTGGATGAGGACAATAATGATCAGCGAGGGCTTCGAAACAGCCCCGCTAGGACCAATGAAGGGACCCCGGGAGGAGGGAAGGAGCTGTTGTGGGCCTATTCCCCAAGACCCGGGACGGGTGGTGCTTGATCGTCGCGGGAATAACATGGAAGCATTGGAAGTTTATTTATTTTCTCGTCACATTCATAATTTGGTTTTTATGGTTTGTTGGACATCTTTAATTGTTGGTTTTTATGTTGTTGGGATGGTCGGACGAGGTTTCTATTTGTTCATGTATAAGATGCAAATTAGACTATTTCTACGAGTCCATGAACACTGGATACCCTATGAGGCACTCGAACAATATTTTGAAACCGAGAACCTTTAGTCCTTTTGTAACTCAAGTTGACAGATATGCAATTTAACCTCACTGAGGTTTCAAAAAAGAAACCATCTATTACAAAATAAAGCTTTCATCCCTAAAAGATAATAAGATCCAGATAAAGAGAAACATAACATGAGTAATTACTATTGCAGTTTTGGAACAATCTAGTTTCTGTACCAATAATAAATAAGGGGTAGTTTTGTCATAATTCCATATTTGGTTGGAGTAATTGATATGCTTAACGATTCAAAATAGATACTTGAATAGTTCAACTTTCAAATACATGCATGACGAGACAGAAATTAGATAACAGTGTACTGAAAACTACATACAAAATATACAGCTCATATTTACTAAACTGTCTGATCTCGTTCTCCTCTTCTCTTTTGACCATTTCATACAGCTCATCTTGATCTATACGACGTCTTTAACTCATGCCACAAGCAAAACAACGTGTCAAAAGCATCATTGTCATCAGACTTACAATCTCCATACTCTGATATGGTCAATAGGCTTCTCAACCACTCTTCATGGAGACTCGAGAACTCCGATCTTTGTTCACTTGACCTGAAATTTTCACCAATTGATTTTTTTATCACCTGACCAGCCTTGGAAGCAGATTCCACCACCGTTTCTGGGATCCCGGCCATAGTTGCCACTTGCAGCCCATAGCTCTCCGGACATGCTCCAGATGCAAGCCGATACAGAAAAAGCAGCTCCTTCTCATAGCCGTCCTGTTTCAACTTAAAAGAACAGGCCATGTGTTGCAATGAGACATGAGGATGAGAAGCAAACTCCTTTGTGAGTGGGTGGTAGTGTGTAGCGAATAGCAAGCGACAGTTGACCTTTTCAACAAGATGGCGTAAAACCTGGACAGATGTTTAAGGAGTTATTACACTAACAGAGAACATCACAACATTGTTGATAAAAGCTAGCATTGTTGCATAATATGTGGGCATGCATTTGCTTGTGAAATTAAGGCATTTCAAAGCTACATTAGAACTACGGAGTAATCAGGTGAAAATCAAAGGTTGGAATAAAAACTCAAAACCATTCGTGTCCATTGGATATTTCCAAACTTAATCTCAACAGTTAAAATTGCAATCCAATGGCTAGGATTACTTTCCAGTTTTCATTATTTAACTGTCCAACTTTCGGGTTTTCACCCAAGTGTTCTCCTAGAACAAGGTATGCCGTTCACAAACTGGAATTATGTGAGAGCACTAATCTTCATGTTAGGCTAAGAACTGATTCATCGCTTTTTTTTTTCATTTTAAGGTTGACATGTGAATTAGCATAAGTAATTCTAGGACTGACAGTTTAAATACATGCATGTTAAAGAACTTTGGTATATATAGCCCGGGGCTAAGGATTAATGCCAGCATTCATGGATGAGAAGGAATAGTTTTCAATGGTTGAAGTATAAATATGATCCCGTATTATGCAACAATACGAGGCATGGAGGTAAATTAGGTTATACTGAAATCTTACAGCATATGCAATGGCATAGCCGTCAAAGGTGCTTGTCCCGCGGCCCAGTTCATCAAGAATAACCAGAGAATGTTGAGTAGCATTTTGAAGAACTGATGCTGTTTCTGTGCACTCTAGAAAGAACGTACCTGCAAAAAAAATGAGGGCATTTATTCATACTGATTAAAAATGAAATCAACCAAAAGCATGACAGAATAAGTCGTAACGAGCAAAAAAGGAAGTTTTAATGGAATCATTGAACAGTTAAATTCATTAAAAATTCGATCACTCACTTTCGCCGGTCATAATTCGATCAGTGGCACCAAGACGTGTGAAGATGATATCCACAAGAGACATAGTGCACTTCTCGGCAGGCACATAACAGCCCAGCTGGATGTCATAAGAAAACACAAAATGCAGATGAGACTGATGCAATATCATATTTCCGGCAGCCGAAAGCCATAAAAGCAAATTGTATCCACTATGCTATGTAAGGGTTCTATGATGAGGAAATTACGTATCACTATCATTTGCTATACACAATTTGCAGTTTACTACCCTGAACTTTGAAGTGTGCCAATTTACTACCCTTAACTTTTAAATATGTCAGCTTACTACAATGAACTTTTTAAGTGTGCTAATTTACTACCCTATATTTTGAATTTGTTGTACTGTCGCTTAGGTTGTATAAAATCCATTTAATTTAGGACTTGGAGAATATGAAATGCCGAAATCATGTCTTTCAGTGCACAACCACCTTATGTAAAAGCATAATTTCTGCATTTCATAGACAGTGCGACAAGTTCAAGGTATAGGGTGGTAAACTGGCACACTTAAAAGTTGAGGGTAGTAAATTAGCACACTTCAAAGTTAAGGGTAGTGAATTGGCATTGTTCGAAGTTAAGGATAGTAAACTGCAAATCGTGTATAGAAAAAGGTAGTAAAACGTAATTTCCCCTTCTATGTTCTATACAAAAACATACCTGGGCCAATATTACTGCCAGGCATGTGGTGCGCATGAGTGTAGATTTTCCACCCATGTTCGGTCCAGTCAAAAGCATAGTGCGAGGATGATAACCTCTAGTATCCTCCCCAAGGTGTATGTCATTTGGGACAGGCAGTCCACCACTTTCTACTAGTGCATATGGATGCCATAGCCCTTTAATTTGAAGGATTGGTCCTCCAGTCTCTTGGATCAAAGATGTGGTTTCTGACTGAGGCAAGATGACAGGTCTAGCCATGACCCCATCTGAAAAACTTGCAGTGAATGCAAAAGATCGCAGTACATCAATACAGCTGATGGCATGGACAACAGCCGCCCATTCAGTGGCTTTCTCAATAAATAACTCGACCAGTATGGAGAGTATTTCAGCATCTGAATCTGTTGCATCATGATTCTGGTAGAACCATACCATATCAACAGTCAGCAATGATCCATAGACAAGTTAGAATCTACAGCCTTACAAATATGTAGTTTTAAGCATATTTGATCAAGAAAATTGAAAACGTCTTCTAATTACATATAACATTCATGCACAAAAATAAACCTATGCGATCCACAAGTTTGCATGTTATAGCAACATCAAAGCAATAGAGTTCTTACTAGTCAATCAAACATAGTACTTTGAACAAATTTAGCATTTAAACATATATCAAATGAGCTAATACTTGTAGGCAGCTTCATGGGTGAGGAACTATATTTAGCTTCCTGCAGAACTAGTTTTAGAAGTTTTTTTCTGGTTCTAGGAGCATTTGAGTTTGCACAAAACTATCGTATGAGGTTCAGAGGTATTTTTTCGCTGAATGAGATCCATATAATAGCAGGATATGTTTGTTCAAATGCCTCCTAAAAACAACAAAGAATCAAAGATTAGCAAACCTGGTAATTAGGAAAGTCACTATCTATAGCTGCTTCAAACTGGGCAAGGAATTTATCGAGCCCATCATTACCACTTAGCATTGGCAATTTAAAAATCTTTGCTAATAGTGAGATTATATGCTCTTCAGTCTGTAATAGCATTAACAAATCAATTCCAATCCGTAGGCCTTTGACAAGAGAACCAAATATTTTCACCTGCACACAACATTATGTATCAGACTTGCATAAGTAGGGTCTCAAACAAATGTTTATAAATCAACCATGAAATTAAATTTGTATTTTACAATCCCTGGCTGGACAGAAATAGGATTCATTTAGTTTATTCAGACTAGAAATGTTAAGTCATTTGATCAGAGGAAAGAAGCAAACTAAATAAAAGAAGATCAAGAGCAATTTTAAGTGAATGAAAAAGCAACCCAATGCAGAACCGTCATCTTGTATAACTTGGCGCAGTAATGAAGTCTAGTTCATGAGTTGAGTGGTGCAGGGTGGCCTTTTCAACAAAGGTAAGCAATCCAACAAATCACAGAGAACAAATAATTTCATACCTACTTTCCACGTTCAAACATAAATTCATAGAGATATCATTTGCAGACCATGCATATTACATGCACACACACACACACACACACATATCACCGGAATAAGGTAAGTAAAAAGTGTGTAACCAGGATGAATTAGGCCGCAACTTACTCGTTGTTTCAGTACTTTTCTGCCAACCAATGGCATCAAAAGAAGGTCTGAAGACTTAAAACTAGCCTTAACCCGTCCAAGCAACCGCTCTAAATCTGGAAGTTTGCACAGACATTGAGCAATAACTAACATGATTTCTGAATGTGCCATTAGATCCTCAACCACATTAAGCCTATTGTTAATGTCGCCAACATCTTTCAGTGGATGACATATCCAGCTCCTAAGAAGCCGCTTACCAGATGATGACACACAGTTATCAAGATACTTGTAGAATGTACCTGTAACAAGTGGAAATACTTTTTAACTCGTAATGGATACGAATCGCAGCAAAATTTCCAAGTACTCAAACAGAAAAAGAAAATGCTTGTGCTGAAAGGACAAAAATACATGCCTGCTAGACCACCATCGACATTATTACTGAAAATCTCAAGATTAACCAATGTCTGTCCATCCATTCTCAGGCAACCCTTATAAATCAGGTATGGAAAAATATCTCCATTTTGTAGAATATCATCCAACTGCAGAGAAACCAGAATACATCAATACTGGCCACTCCTAATAGCTGAGAACAATAATACATAAATAAACCTGGAAAAGAAAAAACGGTAGACAACTGCAGGCAAGGTTACCATCATTCTGGATAGATGACCAATAAGTCCACCAAGAGCACACAGGGCAACATCTTGGTGCATTATGCCATTAAACGCATCATTCCATGAATTAGAAGACCTGTTAAATAATCTCTTCGACTGAATCAAATTACGAACTCTAGGAGCATCTTCAAAATCAGTTACTCCATGTATAGGAGTCAACAGTGGTGCCCCAGGACCTGGAATAGTACACCAAGAGTTTTAACATCAATTATTCATTTATCATCCAAAGCTTCAATAAACTAAAAATGAAAGAATATGATAAACCGAAGTGCAAGTCCATAACTCGTCCCCAAATTAGTAAATCCAGTTGTTCAGCTAAAGGGTATACACTGTTGAATGTTAAAGGTTAGTCACCTTAATCGCTATAATCAAGATAAAGCAATATGTTTTATGGAGAATTTCCAATTATAAAGCTTGAGTAGCTATGAAGTTTTTTTTTTCATTTTCCTTTTTTTGCAGTAATTCATAAAAGGCAGTCCAGCCAGCTGTTCAGCAAAAAGAGTATACACTCTGTTGAAGGGTAAAAGTTTGTCATCATCATTCTTGTAATCAAGTGGAAGCAATATGGTTTTATGCAGAACCTCCAACCATATTAGCAAACTTGAGTAGCTGCAGGATTTACTAGGGCTCGGGGGGGCACATGCCCCGCTTCAAATTTAGGGGAAAAAAATATTATACCTATTTAGTTTAATGTTGTTTTACAAAATTCTGTTTTTTCACTACAAGAGCCCCCCTCAATTTCGGGAAAAAATATTATTACCTATTTGTTTTCCATTTCCTTTCCTAATATTCTTTTTTTCTTAATATATTCCCTGATATTTCTAAGTTTCAGTTTATTGTATTAACTTTCTACTTTCGTAATTATTTTATAATTTATAATATTTGAGTTCTTTAATTTGTACAATTTAAGTATAAAAAACAATTGAGGATTATTATTAATTTGAGTTTAGTTATTGCGTAAAGTTACAGACTATTATCCATTTGAATTTAGAAACCTATAAAACTATTATCGTCGTGGATGGATATTTCAAAAGAAAATTTGACTTCACAATTTTTGATATGAAGATGAAGAGATCGACTAAGAGGCTGATGAATATCGTATACGTTGAGAAAAATATTTTTTATTGCATTGACAATAAAAATGTTACAACATTTTCAAAATATCAAACTCTGACGTCATGTTTTGTAATAAGTATTAATTATTACTTTTTATATGATATTAAAAAAAATTAACGTTATTTTTATTACGCCAATTATTGTTATTAAAAAAAATGGGTACTTCTGATCAATTTTACTAACAAAAATAACGCCCAAGTAAGTACTTCCTAGTAAGAGGTCCAGTGTTCAAAACCTAGTGGGTCCTCTCCTGGGGGAGGGTGGGGATAGGGGCAGATTAGGAATTAGGTTAGTTGCTGATCAGGAATAAAAAACATAACAAAAAACCCAAATTTCCTCGAGGATATTTTTCTAGCCAATTAACCAGGCTAATCATTAATGGGCATGTGATTAATCGGCAAAGGCAACAGGATCAGAAATATCACACCACAAGTGATCATAAATCCAAGGCCCCAAACTCATCAAGAAAACCCATCATATGATAGTAGAAGAATCTTCTAAATGCAAAATAACACTAAATAAAAAACTATCCCCTAGCCACACACAGATAAACTTCTGTTAAAATAATAAGAAAGTGCTGTTGATGAATATAACAAAAAAAAATACCAGTTAACGAATGCTTTCGGAGTGCTTTCTGAGGCTCTTTGGACAGACCTGAAATAATTGGACATATCTCAAATCATTTCAGTCTTATGGTTGAACTATGCCCAGAACAAAAAAGCAAGAAACTCACCTTTGCCTTCATATATGACTTCTTTAGGAGATACCTAATATCAGATCATAACAAGTTAAGTTTTAACTGTAGAAACTAGAGAGACTATATATGCAACTATTAGCCACAGCAAGATGAGACAGAAGACCATACTTGCATCAACAAAGCGCCTAAAGCTGCACAAGAAGCATCATCACATACCGAACCAGCCCAAAATTTTGAAGCAGCACAATCAACAAAAGCAAATCCATATATAGTTGAACCACTGTCAAGCCCATAGGAATCCTGCAGGCAATGAAATGCGAACTTTATAAAGAGATACACTATCAATGTTTTGAACGAAAAACTTCATGAAGAGAGCATAGTAGTGGGAGCATGCAACAAATCAAAGTCCATTTTGTTAGTGATTTGAAGACAAGGTGAAGGCTAGAAATTGTCTCTTATTTATGGAGGCCAAAAACTTCATTTGCATTATACTTCAAGGAGTGAACTTTTCTCTTCCATTTGGCTGGTTGCCTAGCGTGAGTTTTTTTGCTAATTCTGAAGGAGCTTAGGTGCAAAATTGTAACTGATGAAGTTTAGAAACATTAATATAGAGTTAAACAGCACTGTATCACATTCAAAACTGATAAAGTGGAGGAAGAAGATTAAAGCAAAGAACATTGCACGGATGGATATATGCATACAAGGGGTTATGAATCAATGATTAAAACTTTTAAATTAGGTGACAAGAAAGTATGAATCGTATGACAAACCTCTTTTATGGCAAGAAGATAGACAGCATCAGGCCCAATGTTACTATCAGTTGCGGTTGACGGTGTGATCACATTAACTACTTTTCTTTGAATTACCTAGAATTCCACAAGACAAAGTCAAGCCAGGCCATACAATTAGTTATGGAAACAATCACATAGTATACAATTGATTAATTAGTACAGCAAAGTGCAGCCAACAGAAAACAGGGTCTAAAAATGAAATATCAGAATCCAAAGAATCAGAATATCTAACTTTATAATAGATAAGGGAAATACCCTAACAGTTCTAAGACTAGTGGTCATGCAAATAAAATTACAAGACAATATGATGATGAACCCTAGCAAAGTAATGCAACTGAGTGTGCTAAGTGCTAACTACAGAGAACAAATAGAGACCACCATTACAAATGGGCTTAAGACACAAGCATGTGTAAATTAGTTCACTGCAGTTTGGAAGTACATAAAGCTTTTAATTCATCAAACATAATGCACTAAACAGTTACTTTGATGAGATAAGAACCTACAGAATTGGCTCCCCTTGCTTTTGCTTGATCCGATGTCTCCAACTGCTCTATTCTCCCAACTTTATACCTACACAAACACACAATTTGTAAACTAACACATTAAAGAATACCTATCTAATGCAGCCAAAGGTAATGAAATCATAATTATTTTTGTCATTCTTAGAAGAGCAATGTGACAAAGGATAAACATTTATGGACGTGCCATTATTGAAAGAAGTATAGTCATTCCCTTACCCTCGAGCAACCAGCTTTTGGACAGCATCATCAATCCCTGCCTCACTTATACCAACCTGATTAAAGGGAGGATAATATAGTATATAACTGATCTTTCCAGAGAAAGTAAACAAATAGCACTAAGAACAAGACAACAATAATCAAAGTCACCTGTCGACACTTTCCCACACCACTGAATGTCATTTTCCAATCTAGCTCCTTGTGCCCAATTTCTGCATCTAGTTCATAGAGCTCATAAAATTTTCCCTGTATCACCAGAAAATAATTGGTAAGTATGACTCTTAAACTATGAGACTTAAAATACAAACCATATGCACAAATTTTACATATAAAAAAGTACAGGGACAACCACCAAAAATGCAAAGTATGAGTGAGAAATGTAGAGTGTGAAAGAAAATCCGGTTCGTGGAGAAGGAATTAGCTCTAACCATGACTTTCAGATATTTGTAAGACGAGTTGAGAACAACTACCAGAATTGCTTATTTAAAGAAGATAAATAATAAATTAATGACGATAAAAGGCATACCAGCGTTTAGAAACAAGTACTTTTGAATGAAAAAAATATCAGGATGTGATGCCCTTTTAACTAACCACTTTAAAGAAAAGCACAACATCCATGTATTGACTTTTGGCACTCCAATATTGTTTTTGAGATGCGGACATTTTCTTCAATACATCAGGAGGTATATAAAGTGTCCTCTTGTCATAAAGAGGATCATCAGGCCTTCTTCTATTAGCATCCCTGATTTGGGAAGGCTTCAGCCAGTCAAACTTGCTTGTTGCATCAGATAATTCCTTTTTGTTCTTGTTTTCAGTCATTGAGTTCTGGAGAAGTTTTACTCTCTTGCTTGAATCCAACAAGGAACTATCATTCTTATCCTTGTGCTTTGGACTATCCTCCTGAATCCGCTTCAAACGAGGAACAAGAGGCCGCATGCCTGGTGTCTCAGGCCTGTTAATATCATCCTCATTCTGAATATCTGATGCATATTTTTTATCACCTGTAATGTTTGAGCAAAGAACTTCGTCTTGATGTTGTACAGAAATTGATCCTTGCTTGGGCAATCTATCAATGTTTATTACTTTATCAGATAATGAACAATTATAAGAACTACCATGTGCTTGTTTCCTGCAAATTGAACACAGCAGAGCCTCAATGTCAGAACGAATTCATGCTATAGACATAAAACCACAGTACCAACCATCAATTAAAACAATAAACTACAGATAACAATAATGGGCAGCAAATTTTCAATTTTGAATTGAAAATTGAAAGAGCCGAGCAAAGAAATGTAAGGCTTGATCCCCTACTTTAAATTTAGAATACTTTTTCTAACCAATATATTAACTGTTGCCACAATTCAAAGACTGAGCACTGCTTCAATTTAAAATAATATCTTCTCTGGTGCTTATTGTAGTTCCTGTGGGTAAATTTGACCATGAAAAATAGGCTTTAAATAATAGTTCCTAACTAGTGTTAAACCATTCTTCATCATGCAAAATGGAACTGCTAAAAAGTTGGTCAAATCCTACCAATGCAATATCAATATGGCGGACTGCCTAGCATTCATATTCAGTTCACAAAACAAGCAACATAGTTTGATCCGTCTTCATTCACACATTGAAGATGAAATCATAAACAGTCATATATTACTCTCTCTTTTTTCTTATTGTTCCAGAAAGATGGGATAATCATATGAAATTCAGAAGTAGTTTAACTTTCTTCAGCTCATAAACAGAACGGGATGTAGAGAATCATAGTTCATTTCCTTTGGTTTCCCGAATTTTCTCCATAAGAAACTAAATCTGATTAACTGAAGACGACGATTAATAAACAGCAAGCGAAAATCGGAAACCCTAAACGAAGAATGACCTAAAATGTTGACGAAAATGGAAAATATATTACCTGTGAGTAGACTTGTCTGTATCCTCCACCTTGACAAACTTATGCATGATACTTGAGAAGAGAGAAGCCCCATTGCTCCCCGAGAAATGCGCCGGGAGAACCTTACGCGGCACCTTCTCCGGCGGAGTATCGGTTCCCCTGACTTGATCGGAAGAAAAATCCAGTTTCAGAGGAACTGCAGGCCGATTATCCACGCAGCCGCTCTGGTTCACCGGAAAGTTAGGGACGCCGACACGTCCACCGCTGGTAACATCGGAGTTTTGATTCTCCGGGGATGGTTTGCGGAAGAAGGAGAGTATCGATTTCTGGCGCTGCATTTTGGAACAGAGGATTGCGAATCTGAAGAGTAGAGCGAAGCCGAAGGAAGAGATTGAGAGAGAAGAGGAAGCAGTGAGTGAAGTATTTACAGAGAGTACAAGTGTTGGCGCCAAAAGTTTTGCCCTGAAAATGACTCGCGGGCTTTATTGTCAAGCCCAATAATAGCTTCTGCGTAAGCCCATCAAATACATGTATTGATATTTGATAAGCGAGAAGAGAATAATATTGCCGTGTCTTATTTAGACAAATCGAGCCGAGTCTCGAAATCTCAAGAACTTTCCAGACTCTCTCCTTGTATATATATACCCCTATCCTCAGTGGCTTTTGTTTCACTTTTCCGATCATCGCTACGATCAAACCCATATCTCTGCAATTTCTAATCTGCAACCAGAGAAGATGCCTAGCAGGTACCCAGGAGCCATTAACCAGGATTGGGAGCCAGTGGTGCTGCACAAGTCCAAGCCGGCGAAGGGGCAGGAGCTCCGGGACCCGAAGGCCGTGAACCAGGCGCTCCGATCCGGAGCTCCGGTGGTGACGGTGAAGAAGTCCGAGGGAGGGTCGAACAAGAAGAGTTCCGGGCCTGTGGTGAACGCGAGGAAGCTGGACGAGGCGGGGGAGCCGGACGCGCTGAACAGGGTGTCGGTGGAGGTGAGGCAGGCGATCCAGAAGGCGAGGGTGGAGAAGAAGATGAGCCAGGCTGAGCTGGCCAAGCACATCAACGAGAGGACTCAGGTGGTGCAGGAGTACGAGAACGGGAAGGCCGTCCCGAACCAAGCCGTGCTGGCCAAGATGGAGAGAGTTCTAGGCGTGAAGCTCAGGGGCAAAATCGGCAAGTGATCTCGATGTTGATGTTTAGCTGTTGTTCATGAACATATGTGTTCTTCTGTCTGTGTCCTCTGTTTTTATATCTTCCTCTGAGTCTGTTAGCTTGATTAATGTCATCATGAATATAAAAGTGGTTTTATTCGGATTTTGATCTATGTGAAATGAATTGTCACTTAGAGCATACACGGCGCCCCACCCCGGATCGTCGGAAGCGTTCCAGCTCGGGATTTTTCAAGATGCGAGCCGTCCATTGTGGGACGGTTTTTTCGCATCCCGCGTCCCGGAAAATCACGGGTCGGACCGCGGCTTGGGATCACGGGACGGGCCGAGTGCCGGGTCCTGTGTCCCGGGTTTCT
>JAYMSV010001520.1:0-12676 GCA_036897745.1 Erodium moschatum | reverse complement strand
ATGGCGTAAGTGGGAACCTGAAGGGGAAGGTCCACCTCCATGCATGTAAATCTTCTCCCTCTCTCTCTCTCTCTTTCACACACACACATGCTCTTGCAGCTTTAACTCATTCATATTAAAACTCTGTGAGCACGGTAGTTTCCAAATTTGAGGTTGCATGTGCATTGTCCTTTCTTTTGTGACATGGATTCCCTTCAATCCTACATTTTAAGAATATTTCCATGTTTATGTTACTTCACGTTAGTCCACCAGCCTTTTGTTCTTTTCGTTGACTACAGATTATTAAAAATAATATCAAGTTCTTGCCTGTTCCTATATATTTTACCAGGTATGCAACTGCTAGTGCTCGTTCTGATGGCCTTCTTTTGCTTTGTGGAGGAAGGGATGCAAACAGTGTGGTAAGTTGAAGGTCAACTGTGCACTAGAATCAGAACGCATGATAGTAAAAGAATTGTGTTACTCTGCGTGTACTAAAATTTAAAATGTGCAAAATGAAACCTTCCATGTTTGTAAGAGCGTACGAGTCCCAAGAATAAATATTTATTGGCGCGTGAATAGTAGTGGGCAGAACTGATGATTTGTTTAGTTTTCTTTCTGATGATTTTGCTTGAGGAATGTGTCTTTTAAGCATTTATGTTCCGTTTCCAACCTCACTTTTACCATCTTAAATGTTCAGAACCTAATTTTCATCATTTTCTACTGAATTGAGTTGACATCATGGACATTACTGATTGATATTCGATAGTTATATGATAATAATTAGGGATAATTGCAAAAAAGTACCCTGATGTATTCACATTTTGCTAGTTGTAGCCCTCTTCTTTGGTAATTGCAAAAATTTCCATGACGTTGCTTTTTTTGTTGCACTATGTAATTTTTTATTTTTAGAATGATGTTTTTACCCTTTAAAATAACAAGTAAAAAACAAAAACTCCAGAATTTTCCCCTCCTTTAATTTTCTGCCTCTTTGTACGTCCAAAGCGGAAAAAATTAAGGGAGGTGTAAATTCTGGATTTTTTTTGTTATTTACTTATGGTTTTTAAATTGAAAATTTCAAGGGTAAAATTGTTATTTTGTGACAAATTTATCCAAAATGCAACAAAAAGGCAATTTCAGGGCACTCTATTGCAATTATCAAAGAAGAGGGCTACAATTAGCAAAAAGTGAATACCTCAATGTACTTTTTTGCAAGTATCCCTACTAATTACTATGGCCTTTTATGTACATAGTATAAAGTTTGTTTACTTGTCTGTCTTTTGTTGCTTATCAGCCATTGGCAAGTGCATATGGACTTGCTAAACACAGGGATGGTCGTTGGGAATGGGCTATTGCTCCTGGTGTTTCCCCTTCTCCGAGATATCAACACGCAGCCGTGAGTTTTTGTTTCTTTTTGTATCCCCATTCTGTTAGACTCCTAATATGAAGACTAATGTTCATGCCACATTTCTAGGTTTTTGTTAATGCACGACTTCATGTGTCTGGAGGGGCACTTGGTGGTGGAAGAATGGTAGAAGATTCATCAAGTGTTGCAGGTACTTGATCATGTTGTTCAGTAACGTGGAACTGTTGTATTCTATGGCTGCCTGCATTGGTGCTTTTATGTATCTGTCAAATCTCAGTTTCTTTCTTTCTTTCTTATGTTCTACATATTGTATCCTTTTCAGATTAATATATACATGTGTATCAATCTATCACAATAAGTTGTATGCCATTCCATACACACTAAAAACTATTTATTATTATTTTATTGGAGAAGTTTCATTTGCATAACCTAGATGCTTCACTTCAGATATCTCATGTATCATTCTGTATCTCCTGTTTTGTAGTTTTGGATACCGCAGCAGGCGTTTGGTGTGATACAAAGTCTGTTGTTACTACCCCTAGGACAGGCAGATACAGTGCTGATGCTGCTGGTGGAGACGCTGCAGTTGAGTTGACAAGGCGGTGTAGGCATGCAGCCGCTGCAGTTGGTGACTTAATATATGTCTATGGTGGTTTACGCGGTGGTAAGAGATGATGCTAGCTTTAAATAAGTCATCTTGATACATTTGTTTCTCCCAAATGTGACACTGTTAACCATCATGAAGTCACGTGTTTCATTGTGTTCAGACGACTATATCATATTCTAGCATAATGCTTAATTTAGCTTTGATAATATAGTTGTTGACAGTGTAATGCAAATTCTTCTTGCAGGAGTTGATTTGATATCTCATATTTATCTGTAGAACATGATATTATCAGATGAGTATGTGCTGTAGCTTCATTTATTTATAAAATCTCTTAAGAAGGCATATCAGTAGATTTTAGATTAGGTGAATTGGAGGTTTTGAAACTTGGCAACAAATGTCATATTGTAGACTATATCTAACATGAGTAGTGAACACATGGATACACTCCATACATATATGTGCTAGATTTCATGCATGTATTGGCATATAATGACTCTAAATATATACTGAACTCAACATCATGTTTTGCAACTGATATTGTACTGCAAACAAACATACATGTCTTTCCTAGCAAAAAATTAGCAATCTCATTATTGGAATTCGGGTGCTCAGGTCTAGCAACTTTCTCCTTCCGAGTTTGGCAATATTGAGTCTATGCTTTGATTGAATCTTAGTGCCAACGTTTATCTGGACGAGAATGCAGATTGTTGATGTGTTTTGCTTTGTGGTGTAGGGGTATTGCTAGATGACTTCCTTGTTGCTGAAGCCTTGGCGGCTGCTGAAACGACAACTGCAGCTTCTCATGCAGCAGCAGCTGCTGCGTCTAATCAACCAGCAGGGCGGTTGCCCCCAAGGTATACTTTCGCTGATGAAAGGACAAGACAAGCAATGCCTGAAGCCGCTCCAGATGGATCAGTAGTGCTGGGGAATCCAGTGGCTCCCCCTGTTAATGGTGACATGTATACTGATATAAGCACTGAAAATGCCATGCTCCCTGGAACTCGGTAAAATGATGATTTTGTTTTGCTGTGCTATGTAGTTCACATAAAGAATTGTGGTTTTTGTATTATGCAGTAGATTGAGCAAAGGTGTTGAATATTTAGTTGAAGCATCAGCTGCTGAAGCTGAGGCTATTAGTGCTACATTAGCTGCTGCCAAGGCACGACAAGTTAATGGAGAAGTTGAGTTGCCGGACAGGGATCGTGGGGCAGAGGCAACCCCTAGTGGCAAACAGATGTCCACCTTGATTAAAATGCCTGATTCTGCCGGGCCAAATAGCGCTGTCCCTGCTGGTGTCCGGTTGCATCATAGGGCTGTTAGTATTTTTTTTCCCATCCCTTGAAGTCTGTTTTAACTTACTGTGGCAGGAATTTTTTTGATGTTTGTATCATTTCTTATGTATTACTATGTCTTATCAGGTTGTTGTAGCGGCAGAGACTGGTGGAGCTCTAGGCGGCATGGTTAGACAGCTTTCAATTGATCAGTTTGAAAATGAAGGTAGGCGGGTTAGCTATGGCACCCCAGAGAGTGCAACGGCAGCTCGTAAACTATTAGATAGACAGATGTCCATCAACAGCGTGCCAAAAAAGGTATTGATTATATGCTGTGCATAATAGGGTTCTAAAACTCGGTAATGGTCAAAACTCAGCGAGGTGCATCAAGGAGATATTGGCAAAATTTTCATATGCACTCTAGAGTTGTGTATGAAAACTAGTTGACTAAGTTTTGACGGGCTTTGATTAAGTTGACAAAATTTAGTTCTCAGGATTTTTAGAACTCTGGTCCTTGTTAGGATGTGTGTATTTCGATATAGTGAATGCATGACACTGGTATTGAAAAAGAAAAGTTCCTAGGAAAAATGGATAGATTTATTTATGATAATTTTGGCCTTGATAACATTTCCTTATTGCCATGATATGTTATAAGCTCTCACTTTGAGGTATTTTTTTGCTGAGTGTCTTTTTCTGTTGCTATGCTTGGATGAGGGATGTCGGTCAAGTTTATAATCTGTACATGGTGCATCTATCCATATCTATGCACACGACTAAATGTGCATAGATATGGGGGCATGTCCGTAGGAAGACCCAGTATCATTTTCTGTATTTATATATCCCAATTTGACATCTAAATATAATATTGATTGTCTGCTATGTAATGATAATATAGGGGGTATAAATTTTACCTGTTTTTTTCATGTTAGGTTATTGCATATTTGTTAAAGCCCCGTGGATGGAAGCCCCCTGTTCGCCGACAATTTTTCTTAGATTGTAATGAGATTGCAGAACTTTGTGACAGTGCAGAAAGGATTTTCGCTAGTGAACCTAGTGTTTTACAGATTAAGGCTCCTGTGAAAATATTTGGTGATTTGCATGGGCAGTTTGGAGATCTTATGCGTCTTTTTGATGAGTATGGTGCACCTTCGACTGCAGGGGACATTGCGTAAGTGTTTCTTTTCAAATTTGTTTTTCCAGTTATGCGTTCACCCAATGTTCAATGAGGGAAACGATATGTCTAGTCTGGCCTGCCTAAGCTGAGTAGTCTGCATCAGCTTTTGCAATGTTATATTTTTCCCTATAGAAATGTACCATATTGCATTCATGAAGTGAATGTCTATTCTGATGGCCCATCTCCATTTCTTTTGGGTAGTGCAAGAAATCATGTATCTACTAGTATATCCTTGTAATGTCGCTTGGCAATGCAGAGCTGGAATACATCAAAATTAAGCATACTCTTGTCATTTTTAGTAGATTTCATCCTTAATCCAGTCGCACGAGAGTTCCTTGCAGTTGTGCTTTTACTCAAGCATATTCATTTTTCATGCATTTTTTTTCCATGGGAAAAAATTGCAATCAAGGTATTAGTTTTCAATTATATAATTTTGTACATTATATTTTATTTTTCTCTCATAATTGTTCCTATTCACATAACAGTTGCATGAAGTAGTGTCCATTGGCAAACATCTAGGCTATAATTTGGAGTAGAGGGTGGAGCTCTCTTCTAAAAGCATTAACTATGAACAGAATGCTGTATTGTAGAGTGATTTCGTGGACAAGTACTGACTTGTATACTTTCTAATGGTTCCCATTTTTGTATGAATATATCAGATATATAGATTATCTCTTCTTAGGAGATTATGTTGATCGTGGCCAGCACAGTCTTGAAACGATTAGCCTTCTGCTTGCTCTGAAGGTATATTTCTAGCACGGTTCTTGTATGGATGATTTTTGTAGGGTTTGATTTCAGTTTATATTGCAATTCTAAATCGAACATTATGTTCATCATGTTAGGTTGAGCATCAGCATAATGTGCATTTAATTCGTGGGAACCACGAAGCTGCTGACATCAATGCTCTCTTCGGATTCAGGATTGAGTGCATTGAGCGCATGGTATGGTATTATGCGTGAAAAGAATGTTGCTTTCCTTGGCAAGTTTTCGCAGTCACTAAGTTTAGACATGCTGGACAGGGTGAGAGAGATGGAATCTGGACATGGCACCGGATAAATCGATTATTCAATTGGCTTCCTCTTGCAGCTCTAATTGAGAAGAAAATCATTTGTATGCATGGTGGTATTGGTCGCTCCATAAATCATGTGGAACAGATTGAAAGTCTTCAGCGTCCTATAACAATGGAAGCCGGCTCAATCGTTCTTATGGATTTACTATGGTTGGTGCATACCTTTTGTGGACATATGAAATGTGCACTCTCATTTCTCAAGTTTATTAATTGTAATGAGGTCCATGTATATATATGATTTATCATTCTCTTTGATTCTTTGTTAGGTCTGACCCGACGGAAAACGATAGTGTGGAAGGGTTGCGACCAAATGCTAGAGGACCTGGGTTGGTTACTTTTGGGGTAAGTCTTGTGATTTAGTTTGCTTTTATTCTTAACTATAACCATAATATAAAAGTGCCATAAATTATTTAATTTTGAGTTGTATTTGTTAATAAATATGGTGCTAACTGTTATTTCATATACAATACCCTTGTTATGTTTCTCAGTAGTATCTTGAACTTAATTCATCTGAAGTGTGTGTTTTAGATCTTTGTTAACCAAGTGCAGTAACAAATCTGCCTATAGTAGACATAATCTCCCTTTTTTTCTTGTTCTATTTTATGCCACAAGCATGATGTTTATGGGATGGAGTTTGGAGGGTACAGAATGGTTATATCTGTTGTGTGCTAATCAATAGTGGGATGGTTACAGCCTGACCGGGTCATGGAATTCTGTAACAACAACGATCTTCAATTGATAGTCCGGGCACATGAATGTGTGATGGATGGGTTTGAGCGATTTGCGCAGGGGCACTTGATTACTCTTTTCTCAGCGACCAATTACTGCGGTATGTTGCTTTACTGTGTTATGTGGTCTCTAAGCTGTGTGTTTAGGCAGGATTAATTATAGATAGTCTGTATTGTACAGGTACTGCAAATAATGCAGGGGCAATCTTAGTTTTGGGTAGAGATCTGGTGGTGGTTCCAAAACTCATTCATCCACTACCACCAGCAATTTCATCTCCAGAGACATCGCCAGAGCGCCATATTGAAGATACATGGATGCAGGTGATGCTCATTTTGCTTATACAGTAGAGTAGTTAATTCATTGTGTAACTAAGGTGCTTGATTCTCATCATCATATATGCATGCAATCAGGAGCTTAATGCGAATAGACCACCAACGCCAACCAGAGGGCGGCCTCAAGTACCAAATGATCGGGGCTCGCTTGCTTGGATATAGAGTAATAGTAGATCCCTTCAAATTGTTTTCTTTCCCCATATTTATTGAAGGCGCACGCTGCCGCGTGAAGATTTTGGTGGCACATAACATAGAGGATTTTAGTCTCTAAAGCAGATGGAAGTTAGAGCCCTGAGCACAAACAGGAGGACATGGAGATGGGAGTATCAGACCAGTGTTTGTAAATGGAGCAACAGGGAAAATAGGAGTTGCAATGGTGGTGGTAGTGGTGAGCATTTTTCTCTATAATATTATTGTATTTCCTTGCCTGGGAAGAGAGGAATCAATCAAGGTCTCTTATAATATAATTATATATATAGATCTCTGTTGGGGTTCCATTCATGTATCATAGAGGCGCAGTTTCCATTTGAAGTTTTTGTACAATATGGGTGTAATCAAAGATAGTAGACCTCTGCTACGTTTGTTTTCTCACAAGATACTACGCTTATTAGATCTTTCGTATTCCCGATTTAGAAAGCGCTGACAACTTGGTGTCGTCATTGGAAGTCAGCGAAGCACTTTCTCCATGTTCAATACACGTTTCCATAAGTCATGCTTCAGTCTAGAGGAAGCAGGTTCAAACATGCGAACTACCATTTGCAGACTTTTCCATAAAATTTAAGAGTACAGAAACTACCATTTGTGGGTCCACATCCCCAGCATCAGATTACTGCAAACATTCAACAGCTCCAATTTTTTTTTCGATCAGCGAGAGCAAATTTAGATTAAGCCTCTTTTGAGAGGAAAGAGTACATGGGAGAGATTTGATACTACAAGAGATACACCACAAGCCACAACAAACAAAACCTGACATAAACCAAGACCCTAAACATGTGTGAAGGGCATGACTTTGATGCTTGCAGACGAAGGAACCCGATTAACTGCACAAACCATTGATGAAATTGGGATGAAGAAGAGAGCGATGATGGTGAGACTTGAATTGGATTTCACCCCCTCCGATCAAGGACAATGACATGGATGTATAGCTCCATTACAGATACATGGATGTATAGAGTGATTTCCTTTGACAAACCTTTTTATGGCATTTCAGAACAAATATAATTAAATTGGTGCATGCACATGCAGTTTTTCTTTACGTGGAGTATAATTTCAACTAAAATTACATGCAACTAACTCCACGGGAAAGCATATCTACAACCATTTCCCACTATAAAAGAAAACAATTAATTTCTTGTTATATAAATTTTACAGAATGCTGCAAGCATTAATCCATTGCCTAATTTGTACAGAAAACATCATAAATTTCAGCTGAGTACCGAGAGGGCATTGGATTTAGTACCGAGAGGGCATTGGAGGACCAAATCCACATCAGTATCTATAACATAAAACCTAAAAACCTTACCACGCCAGTTAACCTCGTTTTACAGGCCTCTGAACATAGGACTTGTTGGGATCCTCGGTCTTCAACTTGGGAGGCCTTAGCTCCCCCTTTTTACCCTGTAAATCACATTGACATTAAAGATCTTATTCACCTTCCTCAAGCTGCCCAAAACAAATTTATAATCATTAATCATCTCACCTTCTTTCCCGTCTTCATGAAATCCCTCCAGCTTGATACCTGTCAAATGTGAAAAATAAATTTCAGCACAAATTCCAAAATAGACTTAAGGATGTTGCGCATGAATAAAATCCAATAATTGTCACCTAACTAAATACCAGATCTATCATCATTTGTGAAATCCCAAAATTCACGATGTTATCAGAATTGTTCTACTCACCCAACAGCTTCAAATTTGGAAATAAGTTGGAAAAGAACTATTTGTGGGTAATTATTTTATGCCATCACTACATGTCCTATAACCAAATTCTTTCGGTTCCAGACCCCAATGAACACATATCATATTTAGAATATATCAGACAAGATATGCAAAGATAGAAAGAAACCCTCTTTTCTCTTGTTCCTTCCCATTGCTCCTCGTGCTCACGCTTACTCTTCCACATCTCCTTTTGTTCTTCTTCATCCTTCTTCAGTCTACCTTCCTCTTCAGATATCTACAACGAGAAGAGAGTTCATTAAGATAATGCTTTATGACACGAAGAACCGGATGAAGTCAGGAAAAAAATGAGCTTCCAGCATACCCGCATCTGCATTTTCCTCCTCCTCCATTCTTGGTTTGTTAGTAACTCCCTAACTTTCATTTTCAATTCCTGCTGGAACTCCTCCGACCTTTCATGTTGTTGCTCGTATTTTCCCTGCATCGTACCAAAGAAGAAAACCATCATTGACTCATCTACAGAAGAAATCGCGAGATTCAATTATACCACACATTATTAAGTAACAGTATCCAAGATAAAGAGTACTTGATTAGAGAACTCCAAATGTCTAATTCAGGTTTATCAAAGAAAGGGCAGCTAGATACACCAAATACGCTTAATTTAAACCCATACCTCATCAACCAGTGACTTCAATTTAGAAGCTGTATCTTTCTTCAACTGCTTCTTCCTTTTTGCCCTAAGTTCATCTGCAGTTAATTAATTTATAGATGAGAGGCTCATTACATCACAAGTTTTCGAACTTTAAGGGGACCCATAATTTGCAAATGGGGAAAAATCAGACTAAGAATGAAAAAAATGTTGCTGGCATGCAGTAGCATCACATTATTTAGAAAATAGAAAAAACTTATACTTAGCATATATTTTTACCAAAAAAAGTGTCGGACTTTGTTAATATGGCAGAGCTATTAGAACTGCTTTTTTGCAGTGTGAAGTGAATCAGTTGTTAATATGGCATAGCTAGTAGACCTGCTTTGTGGCAGTATGAATAAACGGAAGAGTCAAGAGCACGTGCAAAGGCATCACATAAAACATTTGCGCACTGACCTTTTGCAGCATTAATTTGACTAGTAAGGTAATCTCTCTCCTGTTGATCAAGTAATAGTTGTTGAGCTTTTGCTAGCGCTGCTCACAAGTAAAAAACCGTGTCATTACAGAATAAAATTTATTTGAAAACGCAAGTTCTACAGAATTATCACTAGGCTCAGTGTCGGCAGTGGTATCCCTCCTTCACTTATAAGCTGACATTTACAAGGTCAGGACAATAAAACCATAAATCACAGGATCAGATGCAAAATGAGCATGAAAAGATAACACCCTGAAGTTTCATGATGATGGCGACCCAAAGACAGATATTAATGCATCCTCAATTGCAGATTTATTTTTTGGAATTAGGGTATGGCCTATGTTAAGACTTGACCAACAGACACAAAAAACAAATCATTATCTACTTTAATTTTTATCCATTCCATGTTTTCAACAATATCGGTAAGTGGTAATAATCTAATTTGAAAAGAAAATAGCTTCTTAGTACATAGCTGTGTTTGACACAGTTGGGAACAACTAAGTATATTGAGTTGAAGAAGCCAAACCTTGCCTACTTAGTTCAAACTGGACTTATGATTCTTGCAAAAAGGCAAGGGAGTCGATAACGACCTATACTCCCTGAGAGTTCACCTTCTAAGAGCCGTAGCAAGCTCCACACTATTTTTTTTCATTTGAACTATCGTATGCCAAATTACATCCTGGAACATCATAATATTCCATCCCCTCTGTAATTTCAAGAATCCTAGCTTGTAGCCTCACCCACCCATTACACTCCGATATCATGCAATTACCACTATGTCATGACTTCCCCCATCAAAGTGTCACCCTCCTTATTCTGTGTACTTACCAAAACAATAGTGAGAAACAATGAAAAAGTTACTGCATTATGACATGCTTTTATTATGTTAAAAATGCATACTATACTGTGACCATGTTGTAAATTTATAGAATATATGTATATATACCTCCAAATGCATCCTTTGCTTGTGGGTGCTTGCATTTATCAGGGTGAACTAGCAAAGATAACTTCAAGTAATTGACAGAAAACATGTCAATAAAGGCGGAACTACAATAAAAGAAATAACCAACATTTTCAATCCACCTGTAAAGACAGATTACCTTGCGATATTGCCTTTTCACATCATCTGGAGATGAATCAAATGGTAGATTCAAGTGCTCAAAAGGATTCAACTTGAAGCATGAAAGAATCCTGTGATATTTAGAAAATTCCAAATGGGCAAAAGTTTATAAATAAGAGCAAGAGTATACATTGAAAATAACATAATAAGTATATATGAACGCAAGTGTGTTTAAGGAAATAAAACAACTGAAGTTAGAAGACAGAACAACACCACAAAAGAGTATCAGCAATCAGAAACACCCAGCAAGAATCATGGACACGTGTTAAGAGTCCCAAAATTGTGAAGGTGAGACACTTTGATTGAGGCTCATGAGGGAGCTCTGAGACGTTCACACGCCCCCGTCATAAAAAAAATCTGCTCTTTTTGATCTAGGACAGCTCATTTCAGTAAAAAACTAAAAATAATCTTCATTTTACCATATTCAATTAGGACAATTATGATGAAGACACTTCATCTTTAACAAACTCAATTTACAAGACCAATACTATTTTTTCTTGAAAATTGGAACTTCTAATATGAAAACCTTCATGTTAGGGTTTCAGCCAATACTATTGTTGGATAAGTTCATTAAAGAAACAGTTCAAAGATTAAAAGAGGAAGAAGAATCATAGCTAAGAACGAGATACACCGGCAACAAACCATATTAGTAAATGATTATTGCAACATTTGTGTTTCATTAAAAAAAATTGTAAAGTGCGCCTCAATATATTGAAGCCAAACTCTCACCATGCGCATCACAACTTTTAAAACTAGAGGGGTATTAGAAGACGGAATATACAAGAAGAAAGGATAGGCAACCACCAAAGACTTTTAAAGCAAAAACAAGGCTCAGTGTTGCATTTCACTGTCTCCATATTTAGATAAATTCAAGAACTAGGTTTTGGGATCCCAATATGTATTTGCATCAGTATGCATTCCATTTTATACTCCAGGTTACTTAAATTAAAGCCCTGATGAAGAATTTATAAGAAGGTTACACCCCAGCCTCATCTCCTCTTGAGATCAGCTTTAGGTGGCTAAGCATGGTTCATTTGGCCATTGTTAACTGTTTTGATTGAACATACTAGAGAAAAATTAAGATGATTGACTTCAACTTTCTCAGTAATTTTTTGCTGATCATAAACAAAATCCAACTAACTTGTGTTTGTGAAAAGATAACAACATCCATGATTTTAATCATATAAATTCATTAGACAAAAACCCTTTCTCTAGCTTATGCCATCAAAGATCCTAATTACATGTGAAGAAGGAATGGCATTTGTTCTATCAACCAATCCACCAGTTTTATCTTTCTAAATTGAAACATCCATCAGCGCCAAATTTTCTACAGGAAGAAATTTCCCAACCACAACAAGACTCAATCAAAATACATAGGTATGTATGCACAATCACGAGGAAATGAAGAACCGCACAAACAACCTATTTGTGAGTGAGAATCAGGTGGCGCAACAAAATCGCAAGACAAATGACGATGAACTTGTACACAGAATCATAGGAAGGGATGGATCGAGGGAAGAAGAAGAAGAAGATTACCTGACGACCTCGTTGTCTCTCTCAACTTCGCTGACTTCGGCGAAGAAACTCTTGAGAAGCAACTCGTCTTCCGCGGAAGACGCTGTCTCTCCCATGGCGCCTTCTGCTTCTCTCTGAAACCAAATGAACCGAGAGAAAATTGGTATCGACCCTTCCCTTTCGTAGGGCAGGGACTCGGACGAGCGGGCCTGAGTTAACTCGCGAAACTCGGAATGTATATTATTACTGGGCTTTGTTCTGGGCTTGAGCTTAAGATTGCTAACCAATCCAAATACGCCGTATCGAAAATCGGACACAAATCTAACTTTGCCTCTATATTAAACTTTTATATATATATATAAAAACTCACTATTTTGAACTTGAATATTAAACAAAAACCACAAGTCAAACGGGTATCATGCTCTCTCTCAAGAGGCGTAACCCTAGCTATGGCGGCTATGGTTCTCTTTAGAGAATTGATATCGAATGGCCTATTGG